>MPDP01000005.1:0-265483 GCA_030869315.1 Colletotrichum cuscutae
TATTAATAATATAATTAACTACTACTATAAGGTACTTAGTAATTTTAAATTTAAATAATTAGTTATAATATATAGTTATTAATTCGCTATAGAGGAGATTACCCTAATTCGTAAGGAATTATTAAAATTAAGGGTTATATATAACTACGCTAGTCTTATCCCTCGTAGCCGGGCTAAAGTAACGCTAGGTCCGAGCTAGTATATTAAGGTTAACGTACTAGTAATAAAGTACGTATAGTACTATTTTAAATTAGGTATTATTATTAAGGGTATTAAGTAGAGTAATCTCGTAATCCGTATATATAACTTATAAAAAGAGAATTTCGTAGGCCCGGAGTAATACTAATAACTAGTTAATAGCTTAACGGTAGTTAACTTCTTTTTTATTAAATAAAAAGCAGCTCGTAACTTAAAAAGTATAACTATTATTCGTTACTCCGTAGATATTAAATAGTAATATATTAAATCGGTTAGTTTTATATATAAAATCTATTAATAAAATATCCGGATATTATTAAAGTAGGGAAATTATAGTAATAAATACGATAAATAAGCTCGTGATATAGCCCGCGTTATTACGTTAAAAGCGGTACTAGTACTTCGTAGAATTACGTAATTAGTTAAATAACTACTTAATAAGGATTTTACTACCTAATTCGTTATAGTAATAAGTAGTTAATATATTAAGTATATTACGGGCGATAATACTACTATAATCGCTACTTTTTAATTAGAGGCTCGAAAGGATTTAAATAAGTCGAATACCCTTATTCTATTAGTTAATAATTTAGTCCTTCTTACTACGTACTAGTGCGTAGTAATAATACGCAAACGCGTTAATATTACTAAATAAGTAGTTATAATAATTATAGAAGTCGCTAATAATAAGATAAAAGAGCTAATTACTACTTAAAAAGCTAGTAGCAATTTACTAATAATAGTTTATAAATAAGGTCGAGGATTTATAACGCTTATTTAGGTAAGTTAACTTTATAAAGCGTTATTATTTTTAATTATAACGCGGGCTATAAATATAATAATAAGTAATAATAGTTAGCGCCCTAGTAAAGGGCTTATATTAAATAATTCGGACTGCGAAACTAGCTTTATAAGTAGCCTCGTTAAGTACTACTCTAGCCTCGGGTAGGCTAGAGAAGCGCTAGCTATAAAATAAGTAGTCGTACTTTACGTAGTTATATTTATTATAATTAATAGTATATTAATAAATAAAGGGATCGTTAACTTCGTAATTATTCTCTTTTTATAGTATATTAATATTAAGAATAGCTTTAATTAGCGGTAGCGGTAGTAGTAGCGACGGCGAGGTCGACGAAGTAGTGGTTATAGGTAAGTAGGTAGGTAAGTAGGTGGGTAGGTGGGTAGGTGGGTGGGTATGGGCCTCCGGGCTCGGAGGTAGGGCCTGCCGCAGCCACACTTGGGGGCAGAATAGCGGGAGCTGCTGGCAGGATATCCTCGCCCTTGCGCAATGACATGAGTTAATCAGTTCCGTCTCGACTTTGCCTACCTTAAGTACGTAGCAGCAAATCCATTAGCTACCAACATAAAGTAGTCAAAATGAGAAGCAATCATTAATTCCGTACAAATTGACTCAAACCGCAGATCTCTTCCCAACACATGTAGCTATTAAGAGGCTATATTACTCGTGTCGTCTGGTGCAATCCGGGATCGAAGAGCCCTAGTTGTTACCTGTACCTGCTTTCAACCAGCAACTGGCACCATCTCAATGTTGTCCAGCCAGAACGTTGCATTCAATCCAAGAGAGAAAGGACATCTGAACTGCGCCTGTATCAGCAAGTCATAAACAGGTGTAAAAGACCCCGACTCAATCGTCTGCCACTGTTGCTCGCAGCCGTCCATGATAAAATACCCAGCCACCTGAGTACGTCCCCCATCATAACTAGTCATCGACAGATAGCAGCCCTGGCTACTGACAGATCGAACACGCGTTCGCATCACGTACTTCTGATATTTCAAACCATCTCCGCCGTACCCAGCAAAGTAGAATACCGGTCCGCCAGAATTTGCCGTCAATGGCGGTTGATTATTAAACCATACACTCCGCGAGGTTCCCGCACCGTTGTACCCCGGTGACGCGAACCCGAAGACAGGCTTGGCCCCGTAGACGATGTTCCCTTCTGCGGGCTTCTTGAGCCAGCTAGGAAACGTGACTGCGCCTGAGCGAACGTCTGCGAATGTGAGAACTTCTCCGTTCACTACTGGTGCAACATTGGTGGTGGGCGTGATCATCTTGATTTCGAGTCTGTCAAAAATCACCCACGCCACTGCACTTCTCGGACTTGTCGCGCTGATCGTGACGGTCATAGCATCGAGAGCTGGTGTGAACACAGCAGTAACTGTTTGCCAGCTTTGGAGCTGTTGAGAGTCGGCTGACTGGGTCACGACTGACTGAACGGTGGTCGAGGGGGCGGCAAGTTGCACTACGGCAGTTGGGGGTTGACTCGTCGTCCCGCCGAGTTGGCATCGGAGTGACACCTGATACGTTGCACCTCTTACGACGTTGAAGGTCTGAGCGAACTTTGTGGTACGGACGGCGTTGAAGGAGGCAAAGGACATGTTGTAGGCCAAAGCATTTGCGTCGCCTTGGACATATGAATAAGTAGTTTGGGACGAGGTGGTCACCGCCCATGTCTGAAGGTCGAAGGCGCTGCCGAAGGTCTTTGAAAATGTAGCGGTTAGGTCATTTCGGTAGCCTGGGTTGCAGGTGCTTGCTGCCGCTGCGGCCGAGCTTGTGGTAGAACTGGAAACCATGCCATTGCTGTTGGTTGAGCTACTACTGATGCTTGAGCTAGAAGAAGAGATTGATACTGAAGAAGTGAAGGACGAGGTAAAGGTCGATGTTGGGGACGTGGATATGCTCGAGGTGCTCGACGCAGTGGAACTAGGGATTGAAGATGTTCCGGAGCTGTCAAAGATGGAGGAAGTCGAGGTTGATGAGCTCCCTGTCGTTTACGATGAAGAGAAGGCAGTCGGTGAAGTCGTAGTCGCGAAAGACTCCAGGCCTGTTGAGGTAGTAGGAACTGCAAGGCTGGAGGAGCTTGAAGAAGTACTCTGAGTAGACGAGGTTGATCCAGATGTGGCAACGCTCGCTGTGTCAAGTGAGCTGGTTGATGTCATTGAGAACGACGATGACGAAATAATAGGCGGATTGATGCTGTAGAGACTAAGACGATCGCCCCCTCCGCACCATTGCGAAGAGTCTCCCACGCAGACGTGCCCGCAGTCTTTCTCTGAAGCCATGGAGCCGCCGACAGTGTTGCCGCAGTAGCACTCTCGGGAGTACTCCAGACCAAAGTAGCTGTACCCCTGACAGAAACTAGCACACTTCCCAGCAGTCACATCGTCGGCCCTGTAGTCTTTTGCAGAGAGCGAGCGACGCCCATCCACGTTATCGACCCAGCAAGAGGAGTAATAGAAGCCGCCGACAGTTGCTAAGTTCTTGACGACTGGAATCGTTGATGTTTGCGGTAGAGCATAAACTGATATGCGGTTGGCGTCGCCACAGATCTCTGTGCCGTCACCGCCGCACTTCATTGCACACGCAACCTCTGACTGTTTCGCACTGGCCGTATCTAAAGCCATCCCGCAATAGCACTCTCCCGTGAACTCAACGCCGAAGTAGGTGTAGTGGGAGGTGCTGCAAAACGAGGCGCACTTCTCGAGGGACATCGTGGGATCGCGGACAAGGTCTCCAGTGAGAACGCGCTGAGGCAGGTTATCGGTGTAGCAACCCTGGTAGACGTACCCAGAGACGGTAGCTGCTGCCGCTGGTGAGACGGGAGAGGGCGTTGAGCCTTGTGAGGGAGTCGTGCCGGGGAGCGATGATACCACCGGCGGTCCGTAAACACTGAGTCTCATGCCGGCGCCGCATAATTCGGCATCGGACCCGGAGCAAGTGAATGAACATTCAGACTCTGGAGCAGCAGATTGCGGCGCCACGTTACCGCAGTAGCACTCTCGCGACCACTGCGTACCGAAGTAGATGTAACCCTGGCAGTGTTGAGCACAGAATGCCGCTGTCATGGTGTCGGAAGCGAAGGGCTTGTTGGGGAGCACCCGGTCGCCGTTGTCGATGAAGCAACCCAAGTAGACATGGTCAACGAGCGTGGCGGGCTTCGGACTAGAGAACCCCAAATTGGTATAAATATCCATACGGTTCCCAGCGCCGCAGACTTCCAAGGGGTTGCCAGAGCAGGCGAAGCTGCATTCATTTCGGTCGACTGCAAGCGCTTGGCTCTGGATTGTATTGCCGCAATAGCATTCTCTGCCGTACTCGACGCCAAAGTGGCTGTACTTTGTACAGAAGGAGCTGCATTTCTGAACTGTCATGGTGTCGTCGGCGATTGCTGGCCCTCCCAGTGTTCGTTGACCAGCGACTGCATCGGTATAACATGCTAAGTATGTGTACGAGCCATCGCGGGCCTCGATTGGAGAGTTGCTGGGAAGAGCTTTCACAAGGGGCAATAGAAAGAACAAGAGGCGGGCTGCCGTGTATAGATTCAAACGAGTGTGAGCCATGTTTGTGACACATGGAAGCGACGAAAGGCGCGAGCATGACGGTGGATTTTTCTCTGAGCAAGGCGGGAGATCTTGTAAGATTTGTATCTCGGTTTGAGGTGAGCCACTTCGAGAATGATTAAATTACAGGGCACGACGTAATGAATAGTCACAAATCAAGGTCTAGTGTAGACCCGAAGACTTGTTACCCCTGCACTAGTACTTCCCCAAAAGTAAGTAGAGCCATGCGGTCGGAATCAGAACTCACTAGTTCTTCAATTAGAGTTGCTAGTGACTTGCCACCATACCAACATGGCTTAGTGTTGGCAACATTCACTCTTCTCTGGGTTGGGGTCGCTCCAGGCTACCTTAGTTCACGTTGAGCATAAGCTCCAACCGCCACACAATTTCCACAAGCGAAAGCTCAAGATGCACTTTCCCTATTCAGAGCTCGTTTGACTATGGATAACTTTGGATTTCGCTATTCAACCCGATGAGCCAACTGATCCCCGCCTACTCAGTGACTCTAGAGGGTCTGTAGCAGTATCCACTTCCGATATGGTGTAGTGGCCAACATGATGCCCTCTCATCTCAGGAGAGGTCAGGCATAGCCCCGAGCTCAATTTTCGGTTTCGGAATCTTTTTCTCATGCAGCTAGTCAATTCACTTTTGACGTTCGGTAACAGCCGTCTGACTATTGAGGGTGGTCTAATCCATGCTACTGGCGCAAGTAGGGCCATTATTGCACATTGATACTCATGGCCAAACTGGCATTGGTTGATTATTGCAACACCCGTTCCTCTGCGATACCGGTATTTGTAGCTCATCTTAATTGGTTGTCATTCTAAACCATTACTCCTCCCAGTTACGGATAGTAACCTTAATGTCCTTTGCCCTGCGCAGTGTCGTAGAGTTGGGGCTTGCCGTGTTAGCCAGCATCAGAACCTCACCGATCGTGGGTAGATCGTTTAGAAATCGTTCTCGCCTGACTCAGGGGGTATCGTAGTCCCTTCTATCCAATCGTTATGATGAGACAGCAGAGCATGTAGTATTGACGCAAAACTTACTCAATGCCATCGGGCTTGGTCGCCAACGAACTTGATCTCCTTGACATTGCAATGCCAGGTGGTATTTTATACAAAATCGTTTCAAGGTCTACTTGTATTACAAAATCGTAATCCTGATCAAAGTCTCTCTGTGTGTCTCTATTGGGAACTTCATTCTACTTCAATTGATCGTCTCCTGCTTCATAATGTCAGTATATTGCTTACCGCGCTCATTGTTCTTCCAATACCAAATCCATAGCGCAAGATAGCGATGTGGAGTCTTGGTCGTTGACCGCAAACCCTCCCAGATACCTCTGACAGTCGCAGTCCAGCAGACCACAAAGACAATCTTCGATATGAAGAGCACTTTTGTGCTTTGGGTTGGTCGTGATTGGTAGAACCCCCTGCCGCCAACCTTTGGTCGGGATCTTTCCAACGAATGAGGCACCGGCATGTGGCACCCCTTGGTGACAGCGGCCATAAGCGCATTAGCATCGGGCTGTACAAGCTGGCAGTTCTCTTTTGTTCCTTTCTCTTTCCATTAATCTGTTCCGCTCGCAAGCAAAGGTGACTTAAATCATCACAGCCATTGTGTTAGCAGCTTTTTTATCCCTTTCCCGACCAGTGCGCGAATTTGACAATACTCAACTACGCTTTTCCGACTTTTATTTCATCGGTTCCCTTCAATCCAGTTGCAGAAACGCTGTTATCGTCGAACCCTGCCCATCAGGCTGATCAGGAAGAGCACCAGCCGGCCAATTTCAGGAACATGCAGTCTGACCTTCAGTCTGCGTCCAAATTGCTTCTTGCCTCAGAGCCAACCAAAACTGACGCCATCGAAAATTCCATCACATCACCTCAAATTATAACAAGCTCTGAAAGTCAGCCGGTCACTGGCAACCCTGCCTTTCTGATGTTAGCGGGATTGGCGTCACGGAATCTCGACTTCCAAGAACTGGTATTCGATGATAGCAAATTGCCCATGTTGGCGCAACAGAATGACGACCGCGACGTCTCGCAGCCGCCAGAGCCGAACATTCAATCGATCGTACCACTCTTAGAGCCACAGACAAACTCCGACGCTGAATCCGTTGCCTCAGGGATCACGTGGACAAGTTTTCTGGGCGATGATATCCCCTACGACAACTTGGCTGGCACAGCAGGGGACCTTTTGTTTCCTGTAGATGAGAGCATCCAAGCTGAAGGTCGTGACAACATTTTCGAGGAGGGAGAAGTAGAAGAGCTTTCTTTCCAGCCCCTGCCGCCTTCACCGATGCAGGACGCCCCGTTCACTGATTCCGGATACGCGTCTGGCATCAATCTTGATGAGCCCCCGCGAATGGAATTGCGGGGTGCTGCTACAACGGACTACGACAGAGGTTACCTGGATACAATGAACGTATCCTCTGAAAATAGTACTGTTGCAAAAGATCAAGCGCAGCAATACATTTTCGAGTTGTCCAGCACTATCCACGACAATCTCGCCGGAAATATTGACGCAGACAACTGGAGGTTACTGGCCGAGCGAGTGTTGGGTCTCATCAAGGACTTCGCCATTCAAATTGGCCTTGAATCTTCGGCTCAGGTGAACCGAGACATCATGCACTTCATACACAAATATAGCCGGTACGTGTCCTATTGGGTCAACTCATTTCGACGTATTCGAACGAAGACTGAAATAAGACAGGGAGGTTGCGACGCGACTTGACTCAATGATTCTCAGTGTCGGCGCTTCAGCAGAGGATGCCGGCGAGAGTATCGAGGCCAAGAGAGACCACGTGCTCCTGAGTGATAAGATGGCCTTGTGGATCAGCAAGACCACGGGGAAAGAGATCTCCGTCAACGATGACGAGCTTTTCGTGGGGGTTACAGACGTGGAAGAGACCATCGACGCGCCGGAATTATCCAAGTACAACAAGACAATTACAGAGAGCGATTCATTCAAGTGGCTCACCCAAAGCCTGCGAAGAGAATTGACACTCAAGCGATATTTTGATGCGTCGGAAGGTTGTAATCATCGTGAAATGATACATCGCAAGATCATAGAGAACCTCCCAAGTGGAAAGATTAGCAAAAACCAGCCACCAACCACCCACTCTGTAATATTTCGAGTGCCTGGGTGGGCACTCCTTCGCAGACTTGAGATGGACAGATACGAATTTGAAGGGTATTTATACAAGGCCGTGATTGTAACAAATTGCTCAGGGGATGCCCAGGCAGCAATGATTGAGGATTACATGGAGCAGACATGGCCTTCAACATGGAGACCGATCTTCAAGTTGTTGCAGACGGTGTCTTGCGGTCCCAGCGGCAACGTTTATGCAGGTAAGCTCTTATTCTGGGCTGGAAAGGAATGTATGTTCACCGCAGTACAGATATTCTGCATAACAAGACTCAGGTATCAGTATGGTCTGAACACGGCATCCTCATGATGAGTCTTTATGGTCCTGCTCACACCATCGCCGAGTGTGGTGAGCAGCTTGCCTGGTTACGGGCTTCATACGCAAACCCACCTCCTCAACATGGTATGAGCATTACCGCCCAACGAATCCCCGTCATCATGAAAATGGCTACATTACATGTAGGCGCATAACTTTAGAAATCGTGGTGGTTTCGTTTGTTCTAACCTCACCAGGGGCGTTTATGGTTCGATATCGGAGTCGAAAAACCTCTTCGTGATGATTTTGCCTTGTCGGGGCAGTCTCGATGGACAGACTTACTAGGGAATAATAACGTTGTTATGGTTCCAGGGTACCCTATCTTGCGCCGACCGAATGCATTTAACGGTATCGAGGTCTCTCCTGGCTGTCTCATGGAGTCACTGGGACCAGTTTCTAGATCTGCTTCCACAGCCGGGTTGGTGTTGGATGGCTTACGGAGAAGGCTTTTACTTGTGAAGCAAGTCCAAGATGTGTATCTTTGGCATGAAACCCAAAGTGCTGAGAGACCCTCTTGCCATTGTTCGACCCCAGGCAATCAGGACAAATGTGCATGTAGCGGAAGGACTCTCGACTTCGAGGAGATCCAAAGAGGCCGTCATATCATTGGACAATGCCAAGGGTTCTGTCTGGACGAAGGTAAGCATTATCACAGGATCTCTTCGATCCAACATATTAGCTTCGACAATGGAGTTTGACATTTCTCAGATGACTCCGTGCCAACTTTAGGGAGGGAATCTAGTTCCATCGGCAACGACAGTCCATGTCACAGCGTCTCTAGCTCATCGATAATGGGGGCATATGGAGCCGAGTCCCCGAAGAGCACAGCATCGTCGGGGAAGGTCACAGTAGAAAATAGGAACATGAATAATGTCTCCAGCTTTTCATGGGACGATGACGCCATTTCTTGGGCTTTGTGCCAAAATCCAGACGGGAATCGTGCGAGTGAATCAACCGAATCCTCGTTAGAATCTGACTTGCTATCGATGTCAGATTCTTCGGAAGAACTTGAGCCCCTAGCAGATGATGATCCAATATGGGCAGTCGTGGAAACCGTGGTTTTCCACCTCGTTTCAGGTTTTCGATATGCAGCTGGCGGAGAAGTCCCACTTTGTGGCAATGGTCAAGATCACGGAACAGTTTCGTCGTCGTATTCTCGTGGCATTGCTGCATCTTCAAGACCTGCAGGAAAAGGTCGAAAGAGAAAACAAGTCCAAGATGACAAATCGGACTCGGAAGGGGACGCGACCCATCCAAGACCTTCAAAAAGGTCCAGGGAAACGCAACAGCACATCAAACTTCTAGCCTGTCCATTTGGGAAGATGAGCCCTAGCAAATATCCCGCTTGCTCACGGTTCCAGCTCAAACGAATCCGGGACGTCAAGCAGCACTTGAAGAGAAAGCACACCCCCGATGATTATTGCAACCGCTGCCTGAGCATCTTCGATGACGAAGAAAGCCTCATGCAGCACGTGTCACAACCGGACGGATTCGAGTGCCAGCTCCCGCCTAAGGGGAGAACGCTAGATGGAATTTCCCATCGACAAAGCCGCGACCTCTCTAGAAAGGCAAACGCGGAATTGTCGGAAGAGAAGCAATGGTTCGCAATCTGGGATATCGTTTTCCCCCAGAAGCCACGCCCTGAATCCGCTTACCTAGACTCCGCTCTTGCCATGCAAGTTTGCCTATTTCGGGAGCATTGTGCGCGACACGCAGAGCCGCTTCTTGTCCAGAATCTTCGTGCTGCTGGACTGTTAGATGAAGGCAGGGTGGCCGCCGACCAGGAGCAGCTCTTGAGGAGAGTTATTTCAGAGTCTTTGGATTCCTTCTGCGATACTTTCAGCACGAATGGCTCTTCGGACTCAGGAATAGGTCGAAACCGCAATTTAACACGCAATGAGACACCCGCTGCGTCATTGGTGGACAGCGGTATTGGGATAGGAAGTCACTTCCAACCAAGGACAGCTTCATTCGCAACTGCATCCGTTTCACAGCAAAACATCCGCCCAGTACCTACGGATGTTCCAGCAGATTTTCAGATACTAGGGTCAGAAGAGCGGGCAGTGCTTGGCTCGCAATCTTTTGCCAGTTTACATCAACCGGGGGCCTTGGGCCAGTCCTTTACAGCGAATTTCCCTCTAGATCACGATTTACCAAGCGTGGAACATAGGCCGGATGAACTTGGAATGTTTGACTTCAACTTATCAACGGCTTTGCCTCCCCTCGAACTTTCCTCGTGGACCTTCCCACAGACAGAACTTATCCCGCACGAAGAGGGTGCTGAAAACGCTTTATAATTACATTTCCGTGGCTTGATAATACACAATATACAATAATTCCACTTCACTCAACTTCTGGTCCATAGAGAGCGAGGATCTCGAATTGGCTTGACGTTTCATTCCATATTCCCCTGTAAATATATTTACTCGCTTGTGATAATTGTCTAGTACCCCAACCAAATGTGAAAGTTGAGATGGTAAAGACCAAGACTCGGATGTCACGACGCTTGCAATTTCCACTTGGCGGAGGTAGGTAGGATCGTCAGCTAAGGTGGGAGTAGAGTTGCTGCGTGTTCATGTCTGGCAAAGTGCCCACTCTCCATATGTGTGCCTGAGGGTTCTCGTAAGGTAGTGGGCGCTCGTGTCTGCATGGCCACGTCATGGAGTTTTCAGCTCGCCTGGGGACCTACATGTAAGCTGAAAGACCCTAGACAGATACATCATCGACGCTCTGCCCTCGATCGCTACCATGTCTTCTCTCACTTCTATCGCTGTTCTCCATGTAGACCAAACTAAGGTAGGTTCGAGGAAGATTCTTTGGAACGTCTCGAAATGCGTGTCGTTTCGAGTTCATGGCTCTTTGCCGTGACCGCCTCAGCCTCCCTATCCGACATCGCCTCCCTACGCTGCAGCTCCAGCGCCATCCTTCCCACGCCCACGTACGACCTCAAAGGCGCACTCTTCACAGTCTGCACCGAAGAAGTAATTAACGCACCCATTGAAAAAATCTACAATGCGCTTCTCGACTTCCGCCGCTACAGCACCTGGAACACCTTTGTAATCGACGTCAGCCTCCCGCCCGATGTGCAGGGACCGGGGGACGTGTACGCCGGCCTGTCAATGAACTTTACCACAGCTGGTATCATTCCCGGTGTCAATACCTCCTCGACCGAGGTCATCAGTTTACTTGCACCGGATGTGCGCGGCAGTGACGACGGCGCTACGCGAACCGTCAACGTGTGGCGAAACGACGATGGACTTGGTGGCACGTTTCTGCCGGCGGAGCACCCGAACCTGTTGACGGATCTGGGAAACGGGTCCGTGAGGATGGTGTCATATGAGACTTATTACCTACCCGGGGCTACGACGCTGTTGCCGCTGAAGGGTACTCTACAAGAAAGGTTTGAGACGCAGGGGAAAGACTTGAAGAGGTTCGTGGAGGGTAGCCTTCGTTAGAGTCATCAAATCGTCAATCTGTATTGGTAATTATCTTCGTCGACTATCCCTCAAAGGGCTTCTCTTGGGAACCTCTGGCGTCTCAACTGCTTCTTCCCGGGGTATCTCTTCCATAAATCTCCCTATGCGTGTTCTCCCGCCGACTCCATCGCCCCCAGCCGTCCCTGAGCTGCTTCTGTCAACGGCCCAGGTATCCCCACTGAATCCAGACGTCGGGCTCGAACGGTCAACACTTCCCGTCTCCTTGTCTCCTCCGTCTGTCTCATTCTGCGTAACATACTCAGATCTAAGACTCAACCTCATAGTCTTGAGAATCACCCCACCCTTCTTCTCAAAGTCGTCCTCCTCCCGCCACGACTCATCCCCACTACACGTCATATCCTGCGAATAAATCGACGAAGCCTGCGTCTTATACCCCGCCGCCCCCGCCCCCCTCCTCTCCGCCGTCTCAAACAAAATCGGCTTCCCGTCCTCCGCAACATGCCAACTCCGCCCCGGCCTCCGCGGCGCCGTACCCGTAATCAAAAGATTTCCCAGGCTCAATTTCGCGGGGCCCAGCTGCGCCATGGTAAGCGTCGGCAACGGCGGCGCCGGCATGCGTAACTTGTTCAAGTGGCTCGCGATACTCGCGTTCCGGCTCCGCGCTGCTAACCCGGCGGGCGTGCTGGGTTCCGTCCAGGGGTAGCCATGGTACGTCAGGCTGGTAAGATCAAAGCTCTGTGTCTCGGCGCCGCCGGCCTCGAGCGAGCGCCGCTTTGCGCTGCTCATCATCACGGAAGGGAAGAGGCGCGCCAGTAGAGGGCGGAGAGTGGGTGCGCTGGCGCAGATGACGGCGAGGTCACATTCCAACACCGTCATGACGAAGAAGCCGAGAGTGTTGCGGACGCCGGCGTCGTCGGTGGGCCGGTAGTGCAGGTGCAGACTGAGCTGTAGACGGACCATACTCGCTATAATCACCAAAACACTGAGACTCATGACGACTGCGAGGGCAATCTTTTGGCGACGGGGGAGGTCGAGACGCGCGACGGAGGGGACGACCATGGCGACGAGCCAGGCGTCTGTGGCGGAGTGCAGACTCGCGCTGGCGATGAGAAGGTCTGGGAAGCGGAAGCATACTGGCACCGGGCGGCTGAAGAATTGGCCTTGGACGGGGTTGCATTGAAGAAAGGACATGAGAAGCAAGGGCAGGGTGTAGAGGAGGACAAAGGCGACGGCGGCGCGGGCGAGGAGGCGTTCGCGGGGCCGGGAGGAGGATGCGAAGACGCGGAGATACAAGGCTAGGATGGAGAGTTTTGTGAGGCAGAGGGCGAGTTGGTAGTAGATTAGGCCTAGGTAGGTCCGCATGATGTACGGGTTTGCGTCGGTGTCGGCTGTGGCAGTTGAAGATAGCGAAGGGGCGCCGAGGAGGGAGGGCGTGGTGGCGGTGATGCTGTAGACTACGCAGAGGGCGGTGGAGAAGAGCCAAGCGATAAGGATGAGGGTGTCGTCGAGGAACCATTTGCGAGTTACCCAGAGACGGGAGGCTATTCGGGAGGCGATGAAGATGGTGCAAAGGGCGTGGGGGAGGAGGAGGCCCGTCAAGAAGAGGGGGACGTTTGCATCTTGCTGTGATGCAACGTGAGATGACTGTCATTCGATAAGATGAATGGGATTGTGACTTACGATTTCCTTGAGAACCGTCGGTGATAATGTTGAAGACGACGACGGTGTATGAGGGTGTGTGAGGTTGGCATTGATACTGGAGTTCGACATCGTGAACAAGACGACTGCGACAATCGCGGACGAGTCGGATATTGGTGATCTTGAAGCTTACGGTCTTCCACGCCTGATGTTTACCAAGGACTTACGTTGCTTCTAAGACATGAAAGGGAATTCTAGATTGAGAACGACAACATCAAAGAAAGGAAGAAGACCAAGGCCGGTATCAAGCCTCATAGCAACTGAGAGCAGGGCTGGTGTCTTTCATAGCAGATATGAGAGAGGTCTGAACTACTAGGTTAGGAAGCTCCATGCTCGTCATGCGGGACCACGTCCAAACCCCATCCCGGGGTTGACTTCACGCGGCGAACATCCTAGCCCGGCAAAGGACCCTGGAGTAGCATCTCCCAAGTCCCGGCCCACCCATCGTCCCCGGGTGTGGGGGGGTTTCCTCATCGAAGGGAAGAACAATCAACTCAATTCGTCAGCGCGGGCGCATTGGCTCCTGGTGTCTGCGTGGATGTGTATGTAGGTGGATATGTGTGTGGATGTGTCTATCTGTCTGCCTTTGAGTGTGCGCATGTGTGTGTGTGTGTGGGTTTTGTGGGCTTGTTCATGTCTGCCCGAAAAGGCAAAAGGGAAGGTGAGTGAGCGAGTGAGTGAGTGAGCGAGTGAGTGAGTGAGCGAGTGAGTGAGTGAGCGAGTGAGTGAGTGTTAAGTGTGCCAGATGCAAGTCCCAGGCTAAACGGCTGGGATCGCGATTGGATGGACATCTGTTTCTTTTGGGTTCTCGGCGGGAGAGGCCGATGGAGGGGGATGGGGATGGATATTCACATTCCAGCTACTCAGCTTTCTTGAACGGTTCGTGAGTGATGTGTCCTGTCACCTTTTCAGCTTCACCTCAGCTGTCATCTCATCTTGGTGAAACGGGGATAAACATTTTGATGGCTGAGAGTGAAACGACTCCGGCTGTCATCTCACGATAACCTCGAAAGAGAGACGAGACACGGATAAGAGAAAAGAAGAGACGTCTCCAACTCGAGTGAGTTCCCGCACCAGTCGCTGTCGAATCCGTCGATGCGGGGTCAGAGATGCCACACAAACTTTTGCATTCTATTATCCGCAGGCATCTGGTTATGCACCTCCATTCTTGCTCGACCCGCAAATCCCGCGAACACATGTGCCACCCCGCAGGCGATGGTGGCATGGCAGCACGGAGTGCCGTCCGGGACTTTCCCGATCCGGAAGGACCTATACGGCAGACTACAAGAGGCACTCCGCCAAAACACTTTTTTCATATATCAAAGCAGAAATCGTATTTTACGGTCACCCCACTACTTAAGATAGGGTCTAGACTAGTATAATAACCTATAAATAGTAGTTATAGAGATTTATAGCTTAAGAAGTACTTTAATTTCGTAATATATTAAACCGTATAATAGTATATAAAATCGCGTAATATCGTACTCTAATATAAAAACTTTTTTTCTCTTTATAACTTTATTATAAAAATAACTACTACTTTTTACTCTTTTATAAATAAAAATTACTCTTTACTTAAGTTATTAAACTAATAGCTCGCTTATAAATATTATAATATAAATCTATAATAACTTCTAGTTTTTATATAAAACGTTACTAAACTAATCGACCTTATAATACCTTTTTATAAAGCTATTTTAAAATAACTAATTAATAATAATCCTTATATAAGCTTTACCCTTTTTATATAATAAGAACGTATAAACGTATAAGCCTCGATATTAATAAAATCTCTTTTTATAAGTTTAAAAAAGCGAGAACAAAGTATTTAATAAATAAAAAAGAACTCAAATAATTACTAATAATTAATATTTTTATTATATTATATAATATATCCTTTTTTAAAAACGAACTTAATAATTTCTAAGTAACGACTTATACTAACGTCTAAGTTATTAAGAAGTTTATTAAAAAAGTTTAGTTTAATCGCTTCTTAATATTTACTTTATATTAAAATATAATACGATCTATTATTTTATATTTTATAATAAACTAGTAAATTCTTTTAATAAAATAAATAGTATTTCTAATTAATATAAAGAATCTTTATAATATTTCTAAGTACCGTAAAGTAGCGTACGAAGTTATAAATTTAGAAAGATTCTTTTTTAAAACTACGATCTTATATAAAAAGATAATTACTAACTTTTTATTATTTTTTAAACTAAAATTAAGTCGCTAGTTATTAAACCATAGTTAGTAAAGAAGGAAAAAAGTCGTATAAAGCTAATTATAACTAAAACTTTAGGCAAAACGACGTATAAAAATATTCTAAAAATACGGCTTTTAATAAGTATTAGTATTAAACTAATAATAAAGATTTAGGAGGCGTTATTAGTTAAATAAGAAAAGAAAATTATAGAAAAGGAGGTAAAAGCTAAGAAAAAAGTTAAAAAAGATAAAAATAATAGGAAAGACGAGATTATAGTAGTTTAATAAAAAAATAAAGTTTATAATAATAAATAACCTAGTATACCACAAGGATAGAAACGAGTATTCTCGTTAGTAAATAGTTTAGAGTAAACTATAATTATATTTATAATTCCTCTTCGTCCTTAGTATTGCTCGTAATTATAAAACTATTTAATACTCTAAAATTAATTCTAGAGTCTTCTAATCTCTACTTAACCTATATAATACTACCCTATAGTTTACTAAGTAAAGTAACTTCTAGTTAGAGCTTATTATATATATACTACTTTAAATAAACACGAAAATATTAATACGCTTTAAAACAAGGATAATTAGCCTCGCTAAACTTCGTACTTTTAACTAATATAGTTAGGGAGCCTTTAATAATTAAGATATAAATTTATAAAGTAACTTAAAAAAGATATATATTTAGATTATTATTATTCTAAATAATATTTAATAGTTATTAAACTTAGTCTTAGTTAATTAGCTATATAAAGTCTTATATAGTTCGTAATATAAGTTAATAATATAGTTACTATAGCTAATTAGAAATAATATAAGGGCGACCTTTTTAATAACGAATTCGATAAGAGTTCTAAATTTATATAAAGTTAATAAAATCACAACGAATTAATAATATATATATAAACAGAAGTACAATCTAGTTAGAGAGTATATTTATATAGAATAGCCCTTAGAACTTAAGTAGTTAGAAATATTCTTATAAACGTAAATATACTTATATATACAAAGATATATATTACTTACTTACTAATATACTAATCTATTTTAATAAAAACGATTTTACTAACTCTTAATCTTAATATTATAAATACTTTTACTAAAGATCTAGTAATTACGGAATATAATTAGACTTTTTACTATTAAACAGTATTATAAAAAGTAGTAATAAAAACTAAATATAAGAACGGTTTCTTTCCCTCGGTCTAAATAAACTCGTAATAATATAAATCCCCGTTATTAAATAATAATAAGATATTATATAAGTATATTCCGGGACGTATAAATAAAAACCCCTATATAGAACTACATAATAAACCGCAAATAAACATTAATATTAATATAAATCTTAAACCTAAATAGTAAAAGCTTATTGTACGTATTTAAAAACTAAATATAATTTAGTCTAGGAGTCGTAAACCCTTTATAATAGTACTTTATCTTACTTAACTAATCCTAGACTTATTATAAAAAGGTTTTATAATATATAAAGTAAAGTTTATCTCGGCTAATAATATAAGCTTATTAATAAACCTATATATAAAAATACTCTCTACTATACCCTTTAGCATAGTAAGTAACCTTTAGTATACTAAAAAAGAACTTTTTTAATTGTTATCGTATAATTACGAGCTATTTTAATATTTATTATTATTAAAGCTAATTTTATTAATAAAGTATTAATAATCCTATAGTTATAATTATAAATCCTTTAGACTAGAGTTAAAAAAAGATATCTTTATTATTTAAGTATTATTAAAAAATAATTCTTAGATACGAATTAGTAAATCCTCAAAAAAGACCGTACGCTCTTCTCGTTATAAGTCCTATTTCGTAAGTTAACGTTCAAAAGTTCGCTTTATAATTCTAGTACCAGAAACTATAAAGATATATATAATAATTATATTATAGGTCTAATTACTCTTTAACTTTATAATAATTATCGTTCGATATAATAAAAGATTAATACGCGGTCGTACTATTCTAAAAAAGTAGTAATATATAAAGTAAGAAACTAAAAAAAAAAATTTAAATAAGGGGTAAATATTTATATATGATTATAGTAATATATAGGGGTATCCTTTTACTTATAAAATCTTATAAATATATATATAAAAATATAAACGCTTATAAGAAATTTATAATACTAAAAAGGATAGAAAAGTACATAACGATAATATATAATAAATAAAAGTTCTATAATTTTATTAAAAACGTTAAACTTTTAGGGGGAGCCTTTATATAGTTAATTACGGCCTCTTATAAGCTAAACTAAGCGTATATATTCTAGCTTATAGCTAATAAGTACCTTACGACTCCGTAAGGGCCTTATTACCTAGGTATTAAGCCTAATTATACTATTATAATGGATTTGGGATGCGCCCGGCGACAGGTTGCCGATGACTCAGCAACTGGCGCACGGACCGCGTTATAAAAGAACTTTCTATAACGCAGAGTCTATAAGAAGGACTCTATAAGCTTTAGTTTTATAATATACTTATATTTATATTATAGCCTCGTTAGTTTTATATTTATAACCTAATCTCTTATAATTCTAAAGCTTCTATTTTTATAAAATAACTAGTATAAGTAATAATAAATTACGAAGACGAACGAAATATTAATAAATTAATACCTAGCTATTAGTAAAGGGCCGCTAGTACTAACGAGCTATAGCTATTTAGAGTCGACTACTTAACCCCGTTCTGTCTAGGATAACGAGCTTATTATAAAATAAGTCCTATTTAAATACTAGTATTTATAAAAGAGCTAGACGAAGAAGATAATCGGGATAAATTACTTTTATAAGCTAGTTATTTTATTAATACTCCGAGGACCTTATTTATTATAAATAGAGCGTTTATTAATAACTAATTACTAAACACACGCGGTTTAAATATATATAAAAGTATAAGTAATATTAGGATAGCCGGTTTAATAAATTTTATAAACTTAATAATAACCTATTTTTATAAAACGATAGAAATAATAATTAAGGACTAAAACTAATAACGGCGTTAATATAAAGAGCTCGTTTAATAGTTTACTAAGTAGCTAGTAACGTATCTAGGTTAGTAAGAATATAAAAAGCTTCTTTTTTATAATTATAAACTAATTAAAAAAGAGTTTATAAGTACCTAAGTAGTAAATTAGATTATTATTATAGAAATAAGTAATAATCTTTATATAAGAAGTATAGTAGAGTAGTATACTAAATAGGCTTTATTTAAAATATCCCTATTATTATAAATATAATAATATAATTATAAAAAGAGCTTTTAAGTACCCCTCTCTTAGGGCGACTTTTTAGCGTTTATTTATTAATAATACGTAGACCCCGAGACTTAAAAATGGGAATATTATAGGAAGCTAAGGATAAAGAGGTTAAAAGAGGGCTAGACCCCTACCTAGTTTTTTATTAAATAGTTAGTAATTTATTATAACCTAGGTATAAAAGATATAGAAAATTTAAAAGTAGAGGCTTATTAATTTTTTTTAAATTATTATTTTAGTTATAAAACGACTTAATTTATTATAAGGTCCTAATTAAGAGAGTACGAGATATAGCTTATAAAATTAATAAGCTATAGTTACTAAATTAATAAAAGGGCGGCGATTAGTTATAAAAGGATAGTAAGAAGAGGCTATACTTACTATATAAGTAGTTACGTTAAATATCCCCTTTTTATAAAAAAAAAAGTAAAGAGAGTTCTAAGGGGCTAGGTTCTAAAGACTTATTAAGAATAGTATTATAAAAGCTATATAATAATACTACTTATACCGAGCTATTATAAAAGCGTCGTAGTAGTAATATTAAGTACTTTATATATAATAAAACGGGCTATATATTTAGTAAGTATTAAAAGAATAAGTTAGGAAGTAAGGGTAATAATAAGCTAACGTACCCCCGATCGAAGTTAACATTAATAACTATTTAATAAGTTATTATTAAACCGAGAGTTATAGAGGTCGACTCGTTAAAAAACGAATAAGTATAAGCGATATACCTAATATATTTATACTAAGTATTAAGAGGGTACTAATAAGAATAATTATAAAGGGTAGGGCGATAGTCCTACGAGGGGTTATTAAAAAGCTAGTCGAGGTTAATATAGATATATACTCTAAGATAAATATTATTAGTACTAGGCTCGTAACCTACTTAGGGTTAACCTTAGTTACTACTATAGCTCTTTTATTAAGGGATTTTTAAAATAAGGCCGTAGGCTAAGGAAAGGCTTACTAATTAACGTTTTTCCTTATTAACTACTATAAGTAGCTAAGGAAGATTTAATAACTATTTACTATAGTTAATAAGGATAAAGGAATAATAAACCTTTTATTATTATGATTATTAATAAGCTAGGAGGGTATTTATATTAATATAATAACGAATATATAATTATATAAGCCTATTTTTATTATTAAACTAGAGGTAATAGCTTGCGTTATTATTAAGGATCGCGAGAAGGCTTACGTAATATATATTATTACGGTAAGGAGTATTATAAAGATAATAGAGATAGGACTATAAGAGGGTCTATTATTAAAACTTTAATTTAAAATAGAGATATTTAATAAATAGTTAGTAAAAGGACTATAGTTATATAGCGGGGCGGAATACTTAATTAACCTAGTTCTAGGTACTAAACTACTATATAGCCCTATTTACTTATTAAGTGAGAAATAACTCGATAAGCTTTATACGTATATTACTAAGAACTTAGTAAACGGTCGTATTACGCTTTTAGTTAATAAGGCCGGGGTACCAATCCTTTTTATATTAAAAAAGGATAGTACGCTACGCTTTTATATAAATTATTATAAGTTAAATAAAGTAATTATAAAAAATCGATACTTATTACCGCTTATTAGTAAGCTCTTGAATAGGCTTTGCGGAGTAAAATAGATTTTAAAAATAGATATTAGGGATACTTATTATTATATTCGAATTAAAAAAGAAGACCGATAGAAAATAGCGTTCCGGAGTAAATATAGTTATTTTAAGTATATTATTATACTTTTTAAACTAACGAACGTACCCGCGACGTTTTAAGTATATATTTACTAAACGCTCGCTAACTTATTAAATACTTATTATATAGTATATATAAACGATTTAATAATCTATTTAATAATAAGAGAGTAGTATACGGAGGATATTAAAAAGGTCCTCTAACGTTTACGATTATATAAGCTTTTTATTAAGTTATTAAAATACTTTTTTTATTAAAAAAGAGTTAAGTTCCTAGGCTATATTATTACTCTAAAAGGAATTAAGATTAACCCGTTACGAGTGCGAACGATTATTAACTAAAAAGCGCCAGAGTTTATTAAGGATATTTAGGTATTTTTAGGATTTTATAATTTTTATTAAAAGTTTATTACTAAATACTTAGGTATTATTATATTAATAATAGTATTATTAAAAATAGAAAAGGGGTAAGTAAAAAAGTTCTAATAGATAAAGGAAGTATATAAGGTATTTAACTAGCTAAAAGTCGCTTTTATTTTAGTAACTATACTTACGTATTAAAACTTATAACGTATTATATAAGTAAAAACTAACGCCTTAGTTAAGGTTATTATAACGATCTTATTATAATAAGCTAATAAAAAATAGCGACCCGTTACTTACTAATTACGGAAGCTTTTAAATATAGAGTAGTAATAGGCTATAAGCTAATAAGAACTGCTCGCTATAGTAAAAAGATTAAAGTACTAGGCTTACTATTTTTAGGGCCTTTTTTAGAAGTTTATAGTTCTAACGGATTACTAAGTACTTAAGGGAGTAATTAGTATATTAATATAGGACTTTTATAAAAAGCTCGTAAAGTAAGTATATAAGTTATTAATATTTAATTTTAATTTAGAACACTAGCTAAGGAAAATAAACTTAGCGGACGGTTTATTTAAAAAGCTAGATTATATAGAGGGGGAAGTATTTTATAAGAACGTCCTCTTTACGTTAGCTTAGAAGCTGCGTTTTATTAGCGAATTACTACTTAATATATAGCGAAGGATAATTAGCTTAAAAAGGAAAAATAATATTACTAAAGTATATATCTAAGTAGTTAAGGCCTCCCTTTATAATCCCGGCTAAATAT
The DNA here is from genome assembly GCA_030869315.1 of Colletotrichum cuscutae. Lineage (NCBI taxonomy): Eukaryota > Fungi > Ascomycota > Sordariomycetes > Glomerellales > Glomerellaceae > Colletotrichum > Colletotrichum cuscutae. Next base: position 21,480 of record MPDP01000005.1, read on the forward strand.
TAGCTAGCTCTAAGGACGGGGAATCCTTTTTTTTATATTAGTAGTGCGCTATAAGGCGTACTAATAAAGTAGTAATAATTATTATTATAATAACTTAAAATAAAAAAGTAAAAAAAGTTATTAATAAACGCTTAATAACGGTCTAGTATAAATAAAGAGGAGTTAGATAGAGCTAGGATTATTATATTAAAATAGTATATTTTATATTTTATTATAAAAGAGCTTATAAAAAATAAAATAGTATTCGCTTTTTATTTTTTATTAAAGATTAAAGAGCTTATTAGAGGACTATAGGCTAAAAATAAGTTTTATATATTATAATTAGTAAGAGTTCGTACTATAACTAGCGAGCTAAGAGTATATTTATTTAATAAATAAAGTATACTATTTTTTAAAAAAAGACTTATTATTTTTTAAGTAAAGTCTTTTTAAATAAAGATTTTTTATTAATATTATAATAACTATAAGGTAGGTTATATAGGAGTTATAAAAACTCTTAAGCTAATTTAAAAGAAATTTTATTAAGAGGATATTTAACGAGACGTTTAAGAATATATTAAGAACTATAAGTATTATTTAGGAGTTATAACCCTAAGATATAAGCTATATAAGTAGTTATAGATATTATTATTACCCTCGTACCTGTTCTAAGAAATATTTATAGATTTTATTATAGGGCTATTACTAAGCGCTCATAGTAATAGCGTAGAGTATAACTATATTTTAGTTATCGTTTATTATATAATAAAGTTTGTAAAGTTCTTATTTATTATTAAGATACTTAATATAGTTTAAATAGTAAGTATCCTATACTTAGAAGTAGAATATAAGTTCGGTATATTAAAAAGTATTATTATAAATAGAAATAAGCTATTTATAAGCGCGTTTTAAGAAGAGTTTATTAAAAAACGGGCAATACGTTACTAACTATTTACTATATACTATTTATAAACGGATAGCTAAATAGAGCGGACTTATTAAATATTAAAAAAGTACCTAAGGATTTATACCGAGAGCTTACTAAATAAGTAAGTAGTATAACTAAAAAAGGCTTAGTTTATATATAATAATAACTAATATTCTATTATAAAAGTATTCTTATATATAGTATTATATAGCTACTACTCTAAGTATATTAAATATATACTTAATTATAAAGTTATAGTCTAAGGGGTTTAAAAAAGGGTTTAAAAAATTAGGGAGATTAGGGCCTAAGCTACGTAAGCCTAGGTATAAGCCTCTAAGAGCTAAGTAGCTTATTATAATAAAAAATATATTTTAAAAAAGTTTAATTATAAAAAGATCGTCGGCTTATTAATAAAGAATATATAATTTAAAAATAATAAGTTAGTACTAAGGTATATTAAAGTAGTAATAATTAAAAGGGTTAGTAAATAAGTATATTAAGTATATTTATTAAAATAGTACTAAAAATATATAACGTTTTCTTAGTTTCTTAGCTTAAACCGTAAGGAAGTTACTAAATAGTTAGTAATTAAATAGCGAACCTCCTGGAGTTAGAGGATAAATAAGATATTTAAAAAGTTAAAGAAATCGTTACGAAATAAGGTAAAGGGAGAGACTTATAATATCTCGTTAAATAAGCTAAATAGCTTACTAAGTATAATATATAAGAACTTACTAAGTATTTTAATAAGGTAGTAAAAGTAGTTAAGAAATTTAAACGTTATAAGAAACGAATATATATAAAATAAGATAATAAATACTAAATTCGTAATAAAAGGTTGCTAAAAATAAGTTAATTAATAATACTTTATAGAACCTTTTTTATTTAGCCCGGCGTAATTTTTAAAAAAAGATATAATATTATAACCCTTAGTAATACGTTACTAAGAGGTTACTAAGACCTAGTTATATTAGGGGAGTAACCTATATAATATTAGTAATAATAGCGGCGTTTTTAGCCCGTACTTCTAAAGCGTAATAATTAGTAATAATAGTTTATTTAGTAATAGTATAGCGGGGGGGCTTTATATATATACTTAGTTAACTATTTAGAGTAAGGCCGTTAGCCTTATTAATACTATAACGGGCCGTAAAAAGGTAGTTAAAATTAAATAGAGTATTATATATAGCAGTAGTAGCGACTCGTAGAGCGTTTACTACCGGGTTATTACTAAAAATTATAATAGGAGTAGTAGTAGGAGCTATAATAAGAGTAATAATAGGAGCTATAACTAGAGTAATAGTAAGAACTATAGTAAGAACTACGATAAGAGGCGGAATATTATTATTATTATTAATAAGTTAGGGAGGGGGAGTATCCTTAGAGGTACTACTTTTATTATAACCGAGCTAAGGGGCCTTAGTAACGTTAATATTTATAAAAAATAAGTTAATATTAAATTACTTATTATAACTCTTAGTTTTAGCCTTAGTTAGGGTAATAATATTATCGAGCTATTATAAAGCTTTTATTTAAAGAGAGAGGAGTATAATATTAATAATATTAAGATCTAAAGCTATATAACTAAGGACTAAAATAAACTATTTTATAAAAAAGAGAGCGTTATAAGTAGGAGTTAATAAGTTATTAATAATAAAGCGGCGATATTTATTATAATATTAGCTAAGAAAATTCTCTAATTTATTATTAAATTCCGTAAATACGATTTCTTTACTTTAAGACTTCTTAAACTTAGGCTTAGACTTAGTATAGTTTTTTTTTATTTTTATTATTAAGAATATAATTAGTAATAAGAGTATGTTTTTTAATAAGAGTCCGAGTCTTAGGACTATAAGAAATAAGAGTAGCGTTATAAATAGTAATAATATAAGTAGGTATATCGTTTACTAAGTACTTAGTAACGTATTTATAAAAAATAGAAAAACTTAAGAACTTAGTAATACGAGTAATAGTTATACCTTAAGGAGTCGCTTTATAGTACTAAAGTAGAGTATTAAGGTTACTTCGTAAAGCGATTACGTAACTATTATTATAAAAGTAAGCTAGCTAAAAGTAGCTAAAGTAGGAAATAATCTTAGCCTTATTATTAGTATTAAAGATACTAACTTAAAAAAAGAAAATTTATATTAATAAGAAAGATTAATTACTAAACGATCGTTAATAACTTATTATAATTAAGATTAATAAGCTTAGATACTTATAATTAATAATAAGCTCCTAGAGAGTAGCCTACTTAAAGTAGACTTTTTTATTACTTACTAACGGGTTAGTAATATAAGTAGCGATCTTTTTTTATATACTAGTAATATAGCTAAAAATATAAAGAATACGACCGTGTTTATAGGAGTTAAGATTACCCTACTCTTTAATAAAGTAAAAGTCTATAAAAGTATTCTAAGTAAGCTAAGTAGCGTTATAAAGCTCCTCGGGAACTTAAAATAATATCGTTAGCTTAATATTACTAACGGATTAGTAAGGGTTTAATAACTTATAGTAGAACACTTTTTCTTATTAACCTAATAAATAATATACTTAGTAATATAAGTACCGGCTATATAAACGAGCTTATTAATATTGTAATATATACTAAATAAGTAGCGTATATAGGGAGTACTACTACGGAGACCGCGGAAGCCCTTTTTAGGGTTATATTCTATATTAACTATGTTCTAAATACGTAAAATAGTAGACATTTTAGTAAATACTTAGTAACGGTATAATAAAAAGATCGCGATTAGGAGACGATATAGAATTTAGAATATTATAAAAAAAAAAGTATAGTTACGTAGAAAAGAACTTATAGAACGGTTACTAAATAGAGGGGGGGAAGAAAAGTAAATACGCGACTAATAATAAGAAAAAAATCTTTTACTTTACTAGAGGGCCTAATAATAATAATAACCGTAGGTTAGGTAAGCTCTTATATATTATAGAGGTTAGAATACTTTATTACGAATACGTATTATTAACTTAGTAACTAGTCAGTACGCTATTACTAAATAATAATAATAAGGTATTTATTAAATAATAAAATAGGAGCAATACCTTGTTCTTAAATAAAAAAGGATATTATTAACGCCTTAAGGAAGATATTACGAATAATAATAGATAGCTTTATTATTAATATTAAAAAAAGATATTACGTAATAACTTTAGGGACTAAAGTCACGTGGGGGGGGAGTAATTATAATAAATTCGGGATGCGCCCAGTAATAGGTCGCTAATAACTTAGTAACTAGCGTACGGACCGCGTTATAAAAGAACTTTTTATAATGTAGAGTCTATAAAAAGGACTTTATAAGCTTTAGTCTTATAATATACCTATACTTATATTATAGCCTCGCTGGTTTCGTGCTTATAGCCTAATCTCTTATAACTATATCTTAATATATACTTATATAAACTCCTATACTATTTGTTTTTTTTATTCTGCCTTTGCTAGCTGCTCGGGCGGTTCTCGGTATCATTTACATAGTATTAATACATAGTATTAATAGATACTCCTATTGTCTCGATAGACTATTTTTTTTAGATTTTCTACCTTTTTAACTTTTCCTTTTATAAAGTTCATAACCACGGATTATTAACGGCGATATTAGGCGCTTAACGCTACTACCTTGTGAGCTGCCTACTTAGCTAAGTTTGCCGCCCTCTAGGTAACTATAGCTCATAACGGTAGTATTAGAGATGCCCTCGTCGCCGTCGTTAAGAATAATATCGACCTAATATCTACCCTAGCACTTTTAACTTTAACTCGTATACGCACACATATTCGTTACCTCGTTTCCTTTATTAAAGTCGAAAAACGCTTCCCTCGCCGTCTGTTACTATCGCCCTGTTACTGTCGCTATTGAATTATCTACTTTAAATATATACTATCGAAATGCCGAGACGCCTAGTTGTTATCGACCCCTAGGGATGCCTTAAGGGCCAGAAGTTCGATCCTATAAGCATTATACTAGAGGACCCCGAACTATAGCAAGGTCGTCTTAAGGAATACGGATTAGATACCGTCGACTTAAAGATCCGAAATACGTATATCGACATGGGTATTACTATTATTAGTGCCTAACTTATATAACATGGCCTTAACGAAATACCTAATCGACTATAGAATATAATTAATACCCTAGTATCGTAGCGGTAGAATAAGAGGTTTAGAAAGACTAAAAAGGATATTTTAGAGTTATTAAATAAGTCGGAAAATAAGAGGTAGGTTTTAGCTATTCGGAAGGTTATTAATGTGTTACGTCATTAGTAACGGGATGAGCTATATTAATAGTTAGTAACGGCTACGGCCGGCTGTAGTTAGTTATAAAGTTTTGTTAAAGTACGCAATAAAGACACTCGATATTAACCCTAATAGACTAGCTTGCCCGTAAAGGCGAAGATGGCCCCCAATGAGGCGGACCGGACCCCAAAGGGAAACTCCTATACTATATTATATAAGAATATTAAATTAATTACTCCTTACTCAGAGTTTATATAAGTTAATAACTCTCTTTATAATCCTATATACTATTATATATACCCTTTTTATTATCTTTAGCCTACTTAGCTACCTATTTAAGGGCTTCTACTATCGTACGGAGGTATTTAGTAAGGATATTACTTAGAGACTTAAATAGAGCGCTAATACGGATTTTATTACGGCTTTTATAATTACGACCGCGCTTTACGACCTTAATAAGTATATTACGAACTAGTACGGACCGTTAATAAACTATAAATAAATATAAAGTAATATATAATAACGTATAAGTAATAATAAGAAGCGTAATAAATATATACTCGTATATACTAAATATATAGTTATAACTAGAGTAGGCCTTGCTTATAAAAGTAACGTAATTAGTAAATATACTTTTACTAGCCTTATAACGGGCGCACGACTTAGTACTAGTCTTAATATTACTATATACGGTCGTCTAAATAGTATTAATAACCTAAGTACGAGTTACGGTAATCTCCTTAAGTATATAACGGCTATTTTTAATAATCTTAGGGTTAAGCTTAGTTTAATACTAGGGCTAGATTATATAAGTTAGTATAGCGATATTAGATAGTATAGGGTAGTATATACTAACTTATATAATACTAAGGTTATAGATCTTATAAAAAGTTTTTAAAAAGGAAGATAAAGAGTTTATAGATAATATAAAAATTTATATAATAAAGAACTTATTATATAGAGGTATACGTACTAATAAGGAGGTAAGAGGTTATCTTATAGAATATAAGGTCGTTAGGGTATACCGTAGGCTAGTATACGAGGGCTATTAGGAGCTATATACCCTTAATACGGTCCGGAACGTTATATTAAGTACTTATTATAAGTATTATATAGCGTACGCAATTGTTAGGAAAAGGAGTATCCTATACGAAGTTATTAGTATATATATATAATTAGTCGATACTAAAGAAATAAGTAAATAAAAAATATTAAATTATAAATAGGTAAGTACGCGTAATTATACTTATAATTACGTGTATATTAGCTTAGGAAAAAGCACAATTACTAATTCGTAAAAATTATACTAGTAATTGCGTAAAAAATGCCTAATTGCTAATTAGTAAAAATTACACTAGTAATTGCGAAAGGAAATTGCCCAATTACACGTAATTAATATTTATAATAAGCAAATTGCGAATATTATACTTATAATTACGTATATAATTAGGTAACCCTTTGGGGTCCGGTCCGCCTCATTGGGGGCCATCTTCGCCTTTATAAGCAAGCTAGTTTATTAGGGTTAATATTAAGTGTCTTTATTACGTACTTTAATAAAACTTTATAACTAACTATAGCCGGCCGTAGCCGTTATTAACTATTAATATAGCTTATCCTATTATTAATAACGTAATATATTAATAGCCTTTTAAATAGCTAAAACCTACCTCTTATTTTTTAACTTATTTAATAACTTTAAAATATCCTTTTTAGTCTTTTTAAACCTCTTATTTTACTGCTACGATACTAAGGTATTAATTATGCTCTATAGTCGATTAGGTATTTTATTAAGGCTATATTATATAAATTAGGCACTAATAATAATAATACTTATATTAATATACGTATTTCGGATCTTTAAGTTAACGGTATTTAATCCGTATTTTTTAAAATAACCTTATTATAGTTCGGGGTCCTTTAGTATAATATTTATAAAATCGAATTTCTAGCTCTTAAAATATCCCTAGGGGTTAATAATAACTAGGTGTCTCAGTATTTTAATAGTATATATTTAAGAGTAGGTAAACGATTCGATAATAATAGTAATAGGGTAATAGTAATAGATAGCAAGGGAAGCGTTTTTTAACTTTAATAAAGGAAACGAGGTAACGAATATATATACGTATACGAGTTAAAATTAAAATAGGGTAGATATCGTAAGGTTAATATTATTCTTAATAACGGTAACGAGGGTATTTCTAATACTACTATTATAAGCTATAGTTACCTAGAGGGTAGTAAACTTAGCTAAGTAAGTATAGGTTTATAAGGTAGTAGCGTTAGGTGCCTAATATTACCGTTAATAATCCGTAGTTATGAACTTTATAAAAGGAAAAGTTAAAAAGGTAAAAAATTTAAAAAAAAATAGTCTATCGAGATAGTAGGAGTATTTATTAATACTATATATTAATACCGTGTAAATAATACCGAGAACCGCCCGAGTAGCTAGTAAAAGCAGAATTAAAAAACAAATAATTAGGTAATAATAAGAAAAGTAAAGTAAAAAAGGGTATAAAATATAATAAGGCAAAATATAGTCGCTAATAAGTAACTATAGGGGCGTAGGCGGATTACTTACCTTATTTAAAAAATAGTAGGTTAGTTAAGAAAAAAAGGAAATTAATCGGTAGTAAAAAGTAGTATAGAGGATATACCCCTAGCTACCCCACTTTTACTAAGTGGTATAACCGCCCTCACGTGACCCGTACCGCCTATAGTCATAAGTAATTCTTTATAATAATTTACGGGATTTATTATAATATTTATTTATATGTATGAGAAAGTTGCGCTATTGATGCCTGAAATATACGGTAGCCGTAGGTCTATCGGAAGGAAAGGTTTTGGCGGAGTGCCTCTTGCAGTCTGCCGTAACCTGGCTTGATTGCCGCGCCGATTGGTGGGACCGGTTTGTTTCTTAATGTTCTAGTCTGATGGCATGCTTCGTCTCAAGGTTTGTTGCGATAGTTCAACACGCAATCGCCCACTGTTTCTGTCTGTTGTCGTAGAGCGTATAATAAGTGGATGAGCGGATAATTGCGCCGTGGACGAGAAAGACCAGACGATTCATGGCGATGGCGATGGCGATTGACCAGCAACGGCGATTGCATTTTCTGCCCACCATTGTCAGGTCATGCATCTCTCGCCCATCCACACTCTTCTCTAGGTAGTCCCGACACGGCTACTTTCTGCATCCTCGGAGCTTCCCCTTTGCGTCCTCTGCCCTCCAAGTTCACTCGGCTAACGACATTTCATCGGAGAGATGTGTTGAGAGGGACCGAAAGAATCGACCGCCCTATTTGATGGCAATTTCTGATGGGGTGATGAGGCAGCATAGAGGACACCTAGGCTTCCGGCCCGTCGCCCCCGCCATAGCGATCTGTTGTGTGTCTGCGTCGATTGCTCCTGCGACAGCGCACAAAAGGTTCACGGGCGCCAGAAGCTTGATGGCGGAGACTGTGCTTCCCGACGTCTAGATCCGGTCCCTAAAAGAGACCTTGTCAGGATCTTCCCGAGGAGCTGAAAGGGCCGATCTAGAAGCTTGTATTCGCGGGTGGAAGATCTGTGTCGGGTGGTTTGTTGGATGTGTTGTGGCCGAGTTCTTCTCTTCGTGGGTGAGGTTGGATCAAATGTCACCGTACTGCCGGTGCCCGCTGCAGCCATTTGCCGGGGAGTCTGTGCGACGTGCAACAGCAGAGACACCTCACTGCACTCGAGACTGCCGTGATCATCCCACGCGGCATCGAAGCTGGAATCTCACAAAGAAGGTGAGACTCCGCATGCCCTACCACTATGATCGTCAAGAAAACGTACTACTGCTTTTAAAATACTTCTCTCTAAGTCTCTTTCTCACATTTGACGGACTTGGATGGTGCATGTTTAGGACTAACCTCGCACTCTGAGTTCCATACCCATGTAACCCTTAATTTGGTGGTAACTTGAGTTCACGGTATCTTGATGGCAATGCATTCTGACAATCATATGCCTCAGAATTTGAGAGCTCATGAATCATGTTGATTTGACTGATATCTGAAGATGAAACTTTTCATTCCTTCTGGGAAATCAAAGTATCATGATGGTGATGATGATGATAGTGATGATGATAATGGTGATGATGATGATGGTGATGATGGTGATGATGATGATGGTGATGATGATGATGGTGATAATAATGATGATCATGATGATGATGGTGATGATGATGATAATAAATGTTCAGCGCCGGTCCGACCCTCATCAGTCACAAGACGCCTACGTCGACTGCCGAAGAGTATCACGGTCAATTGAAGCATCGCAATGTCGAGTGATCCCTCGTGGAGAAGCAACTCAAGATCAAGGAACTCTCTCATCACCACCTCTTCACCCCTCAATCTCCTTCACCTTCTCCACAACCCTCAAATACCCAGGCTCCCTCTTCAAACGCTCAACATACTCAAACAGCACAGGATGCGCCGCCTTCACTGACCCACCAGGCCAACTACCCATCGAGTCCCACGCATTCTCCGCGTCCGCCGTGACGAGCGCAAAGCTGATGAGAATATCCGCGGCTGTGAGCTCCGGTCCGCAAAGAAACCCACCGCCGCCGGCTGATACCCCGGGCGCGGTCTTGAGATAGTTCTCGAGCATGGCGAGGTGCTTTTGCGCATTGGGGAAGATGACGAGGGAAAAGATTTTGGAGGCGACGAGGGAGGTCAGGGGGCGGATTAGGAAGGGGACGTTGGATGATTTGAGTACTACAGGTCAATCTAGGTCAGGATCCCATATGATAGAAGTTGACAGGAAGTGAATATGTATCCAAGGGGAGGGAGAGGTGCTTACCATTGATGAGAAGAAACTGCACAATCACAGGAAAGAAACTCCCCTCAACATAATGCAACAAATACCAAAACCGCGCATACGCCTCCGTTTCGCCCCCGACTTTCCCCTCCCGCCCGGCCTTCCACCGCGGCGGCACGAGGCCGGGCTTCCGGTGGCCAAAGTGCTCGACGAGGTACTGCGTGATGTACCCGCTCTCGGCGAGCCGGATCGGTGCAGGGCTGGGGTCCTCGTCGGTTGATGCGGGCGTGATTTCGAGCACGGGGGCCTTGCCGAGCGGGTGAACGGCTTCGAGCTCGGGAGGCGCGAGGCGGTTGGGGGCGCGGCGGAAGAGTTGGACTGTGTAGGGGATTTTGAGCTCTTCGAGGAGCCAGAGGGTGTTTTGGGAGCGGGAGTCGTTGAGCCTTTGGACTAGTGAGTCTTCGTTGGAGGGAAGGATTTGAGCGTGTCATGAGGGGAGGGGGGGCTACCAGTAGAGCTTCACTTTTGGTAGTTCTTCAGCTGCCATTTTGAAGGGTTGGTGTGATGTTGCAAAGAATCGCGCGGTTGTGAGTTGGCGGGTAGACGTGGCGGGGTAAGCAAATCTATGGCGAGCTTGAGTAGTGGCGATGAGCTTGAGCGTGAGATTTGATGATGAAATACTGCTGTTAGTTGAAACTGAGCGATGGAAGCGTCGACCGAGGATCTCAATTGCGCTCATGATTGATGATCTGTAGTGAGGTCGCAAGACTGGGGTTATTCAATACTTTATGTACTCCTCACAGGTTTGACGTTCAGGCAGCCTGTCATCATTGGGTGGGCCAAAGGGTTTTAGCTTCTAGAATGGCATGTTTCGCTACGATTTCTCACGTACTTTTGTTTCCGCATTGTCTCCGTGGTGACGGGCGGCACAGTTCCCACGTGGAGGGTGTAAGACGGAGAGATCGGGCTCCGGGAGGCCGATGGTGAGACTGGCGACGGGGTTTTGAGCACCGTATAAGCCGACTACGAGTAATTATTTCCCCATGACATCTCGATTGTTGAATAAGGCTTGCAGAGCGTGATGGCGGAGGCGTTTGAAGACATTTAGTCGAGATGTCAGATGGGTTAGTTTTGGGGGTGTAAGCCGGAATGCATTCCGTGCAGCTATCCAGATGTGGCATGAAGCTGACCGTAAGCACCCGGATACTGCCGCAGTTGATCCCCTGAGACGAACCGTCAACTTGAATTGGGCGAGAAATGCGATGCATGGTGCTGCAGGCACAAGAAAGGAAAAACGAATGACTCCATGGAGGCTCGAAAGCAACAGCTTCAGCAACTCATGAGCTCCGACTTCAGGATTAGGGGTATAACCACCTTAAGCCTCTGGGAAGGAGTTCCTTTTTGCGGCTGTAGCTGTTGAGGATTGACGGTCGTTTTGCTCCCTATGGCCCTCCCTTCCTGTGCCTCCCTGATTTGCCCGATGACAGGTTGTCACGCAGGATGAGCTTCCAAGTATCCCAAGGTATTCGTCTCACTCAGCGAGATACGGTCCGCATAGATCCCTTGGACTCTCTATACGAAGCCGTCAAGCCTAGCTTCCTTATCTACAAAAGCTCGAGCATAACTACACGACCGCTACAGTGAGTTTAAAGACATTGCAACTTCCTCTTCACAAGCCCCTTCCAGAAATCAAAACTATTCTCATCACTCTGCAGCGCCCACATCCGCCCCGTCTCCCTCCCCATCCCATCCACTTCGACAGCCTTCAACATACCCCAATCCCTCGTAATCCCCACAACCTTCGCTTTCGCGCCCGCCTCGGCCTCCAGCGTGACGTTCTGCCCCGAGTGGAGCCAGTGCTTGTAATACCGCTCCTCGAGGTCGCGCGAGAACCCTTCGCGGCGGAACTGCGCGTAGAGCGCCTCGATGCGGGTGAGGATCCGCGCCAGCAGCGACTCGAGGCGGAAGCCACCCGCCATCTTCAGTGGTGCCGGTGCGATGGCGTTGAGGGAGGTCGTTGGCCGCGAGTTTGTCGTGTTGATGCCGATGCCGAGGACGATCTGGTAGGCGCCTTGGGAGTAGGCGCAGTTGGAGAGGATGCCGCCGATTTTGACGTAGGAGGGGTCTTGGGGAGTTGAGGCTGGGTCGCGGCAGTCTTTGTTGTCGTCAGGATACAATTCCATGCAGCACTTTCATGACGTTTGGTTGAGAGTATACTTACAAATGTCGTTGGGCCACTTCAGTTTCACAGGAACGTCGCCGCAGGCTGCATCGTACGATTTGACGGCCTCGACGATTGCGATGGCCGCAATGTACTGAATGAAGACGACTGGATGAGAGGCGGCAAGATGTGCCGGGTGGTTGATGACGGTCGAGAAGATGAGGCAACCCGCCGGTGAGACCCAGACGTTTGTGCCGCGGCCGCGGCCGGCGACTTGCGTTGTCGCTGTGAGAGTAAAGCCGGTCGGGAGGTAGGCAAGCAGTTTGGGGTTCCTAGAAGACAGTTACCGTTAGCGAAGAGGGCTTTAATGGTGTCTCGAGGGAGAACGAAGAGGGGTCCATACTTATCCATGAGCGTGTTTGTGCTGGTGACGACTTCGCCATACATGAGCGTATCACCCCACTCCTCCGCCGCAGGCTCGATCGCGCGATATTCCTTGAGAGACCCATAAAACAAACGATGGTTGAAACTCGGCGTCTCCTTGGCGTCCGGCCACTCCTCCTCGTGCGGGACAATCACCTTGACCAAGGCATCATAATCCAGCATCCGGCCTTCTCCTGCGTCCCCAGAACCAGAAGACGGCAGAGCTTGCTTGAGCTCGTCGACATCCCACCGCGAAGACAGCTTCTCGATGCGGAAGACGTCGTGCTCGCCGCGGATGTACTCCTCTTTTTCATCGGCATCCTGTCCCTGGCCGGTCTCACGGGTAATGGCCTCTTCCCAGGACGCGAGCATCTCGCCTACCTCGACGTGGTTCGCCGAGGTGAGGTGCATGCGCGAGAGGGAGGGCGGCGCGGAGGGGTCGGCGCTGAGGTCTAGGCCGAGACGGGAGAGACATGCGCGGAGGAAGGTTACGCGGGCTGCGTCGGCTGCTGCGAGGGAGGAGACGAGGGCTTCGTAAGAGGGGATTTGGGGTTGCGGGTTGAGGTTTGCCGCTGCGAATCTGTAAATTTGTTAGCATACGGGTTTTGAAAGGAGTACAGGGTGAACATACTCTGGATGAGGGCCGGTCAGGATGACATTGCCAGAGCCGACTGTGCAGTGAATCACAGCCGCTTTCCCAGCTCCCCCATCAACGGCAATCTCATCAGCATACTGCGCAAGAACCTCCACATTCTCAAACTTCTCAGCATCGACAAAGACGCCTCCGCCATTGTAATAACTCAACACTTCATCCCCCTCCCCAAACCCCTCCTTCACACTCAACCTTACCACCCTCGCGCCCCTCTCAGAATGATACTCGAACCCCTTCAACGCACCACCCCTACACGTCCCCGGGAAGAACCCGAGCTCGCGCGACCCAATAACCTCGAGCGTCCGATCGCCGACCTCGAACTCGCACCGGCGGCTGCCGTAGTACCCGCCGGCACAGAAGCCGAGGTATGCCCCGCCGCGGCGGACATAGTCGGCGATGCGCCGGTTGCCGGGGCCGTTGAGGACGCGGCAGTAGCCCAGGTCGCCGCCGCCCGGGATGACGAGGAGGGCGCAGGTGGGCTGCCAGGGTTCTTTAAGGAGGGCGGCCTCGGCGACGGGGATGACGGCGTAGGTTGGGGAGAGGAGGCGGCGGAGGGAGTAGATGCAGTGGCGGACCGATTCGACGGTCGTGCCGGTGCCTGGGGTTTGTATGTGAGTCAATGTGGGCTATAATAGCTGAGGGAGGGGGATTCGGTACCGGTGTAGACCAGCACATTGAGTTTACGTGAGGCCATGGTGAGAGTCTGTGAGTGAGGGCGATGAGGGATGAGATGAGTCTCGAGGCGGTGAGTGAGTGAGTTTCAGCAGCGAGCGTCGTTGTAGCTTCGGGGTTTGGTTCGGCACTGTCTTGGGACCCCCAACAAAGTTCCGGCGGTGCTACTTCGAATGAGAACTCACTTCGCACCTTGCAAAACAATTCAACCGCCGACACAAGACGACAATAACGTCTGCTCCACGACCTACAATTAACTCTGAGGAGGAAGACGAATAAAAAAGATGTCCAAGCAGGAGAGCGACACGGCGAAGAAGTCGTCGACGGAAGATGACGAGCCTGATGATTGGTACGTAAAATGAACCTTTCTTCTGCTCTTCTCAACTCGTCGAGTTTGTCTTGTCTCATACGGCAAATTGATGTTGCTCACGATGTAGAAAGGCAGAAGTAGAAGAGGAAAACGAGCAGAGAGAGACAAGTAAACAAGAAGCAAAGGGCTAACAACCATACAGGGACAAGCGCATCTTCAGCACGGGTTGCGCAGGTACGCAACGACTCCCCTCTCTCTCCGGATCGCAGCGGAAAAGATCGCGAACGGACAGTTGGATCACGGCGCTAACTTTGACCTCCACCTTGGTTGTCTCTGTAGACGAGAATGCCAAGTTGACAGATTGCTATTTCGAGAAGAAGGACTGGCGGCAGTGTGCGGCCGAGGTATGTCTGCTTCTTCCGAATGTTCTTCTTGTCTCGCGCTGCAATGAGGTACATGATGAACTAAAGCTGACAATGGTTGATGCTATCTTAGATGGAGCATTTCAAGAGCTGTTGGAAGCAGCAGGGCAACGATCGCCGGACGGACGCAAAGGACGCGTGATTCAACTCGAGAATGAGTCTTTGGTCCGCTATCTGAAGCTTGTACACCACTTGTATCATCAGCTGTAAATAACATCGTCACGAAGCGAATCGCAACTCATATCATTGTCGTTGACCATCTCACTCACTCACTCACTCACTGCCAGGCTCAAAGTGAACTGACGCCAACGAGAACAGAAAAAGTCGCTCGCACAGTGTTCTAGCTCCAAAAACATGGCCCAAGCTCCCGCCTCCCGGGCGCCGCATTCACCCGCGCCGACCAAATTTCATTAATCCTCCATCCTACACGCCGCCACGGGAGTCTACGAGCATCATCGACACCGCGCAATCCACAACCACCTCGCTCTCGCTCTCTCTCTCTCTCTCCAATTTTTCTCTCACGCGCGCGTGTGTCCCACAGCTCTTCAACCCTACACCCGGACACGCCATCCAATCCTTCCCAAGCAACTCACTCTCCAGGGCGAAAAGCCGCCTTCATTCACACAATGGCCTCCTTCACCCTGCGCCCCCTCCTCCGCGCATCGCGAACAGCAACAGCAACAACCTTCACCTCCGTCGCGCGCATAGCCACAACATCCCGCTACAAAGCCGCCTCCGCAACCGCAGCCGCCCCGTCCCCCGCAAAGAGCACAACAACCTCAAGCTACGCCAAAAAGACACCCTCCCCAGCCGCGAAGGCCTCGAAACCATCCTCTTCCTCCTCAGCAGCAGCAGCAGCAGCAGCACCTAAACCCACGCCCGCGCCCGCGACGACAACGTTCCCAACAGCACCAGCATACGTCCCTCCCACTCCTCAATCCCAAACCGCCCCAGAGCCGCAGCAGCAGACGCCACAAACACAGCAGCAACAGCAGCAGCCAATAGACTGGTCAACATCCTACCACGGCCTAGGCACAGCTCGCTTCCCGAAGGAAGTAGTCGACATCCTCCTCCAACCCGTCAACCCGTCCGACGTCGAGGTAAAACCCGACGGCATAATCTACCTCCCCGAGATCAAGTACCGCCGCATCCTCAACCAGGCCTTTGGTCCAGGCGGGTGGGGCCTCGTCCCCAAGGGCGATGTCGTCGTCGGAGAGAAGGTCGTCACCAGAGAATACGCTCTCATCGCGGAAGGACGGTACGTGTTTTCCCCATGTCCTTGGACTTTTCCCCTCCCCACTCGGACTATCCAGAAATTGCATCAAGCAAAGCAAAGCTAACCCGCAAACCCACACAGCTTCATCTCCCAAGCCCAGGGCGAAAACGGCTACTTCTCCGTCGAAAACCTCCCCTCCGCCGTCGAAGGCTGCAAATCAAACGCCCTGATGCGCTGCTGCAAAGACCTCGGCGTCGCCTCGGACCTCTGGGACCCCGTCTTCATCCGCCAGTTCCGCAAAGAGTACGCCGACGAGGTGTGGGCCGAGCACGTCACCACCAAGCGCAAGAAGCTCGTCTGGACGCGTAAGGACGTGCCGCTAGCGTACCCTTACAAGAAGAC
Organism: Colletotrichum cuscutae; assembly: GCA_030869315.1. Lineage (NCBI taxonomy): Eukaryota > Fungi > Ascomycota > Sordariomycetes > Glomerellales > Glomerellaceae > Colletotrichum > Colletotrichum cuscutae. The sequence goes on from MPDP01000005.1 coordinate 37,670, forward strand.
CAACTAAAAGTGTCTGGCGCCCAAGGACGATAAACCTTAAAAGAGGTCAGTTCCGCGCTGTTGGGGAACGTGACGGGTATCGCGCGAGCCCGCAAAGACCTTATGGATAAAAAAAAACTTGTATGAATAAAACTAGGTGGGTGGGATATGTGTAAGATGGGTCGCAAGAGTAGGGATCTCAACTGTAATATTAGACGTATATCATGGCCCTCCTCGGGATAGGGGTAAGGGCTGTAGATGCATAGACCTTGCATAGCGGTCAATCAAAACATTAGGACACAAGCACGACAGAGGCCACTCTCTCAGGAACGGTGGTCGGCTGTTGAAAGCGACTCCCAGGTCTATTCAGCCCCCCTTTGGTTGGGAAACGTGCGGGAGCGCAGGCTTTTGCTGGTCCCGGAATGACATCCACTCTCGGGTGTATCATAAATCGACCATGACTCCATATCCCTCGCCCAAGCCGAACATCTAAATCATGCAAAAGTTACCATAAACCGCCGCGCAAAGAACTCCATTTCCCATTGACAAACGCCGTTGTCGCATCCAAAGGGCGGCAATCACTTGTGCACGCCCGAGCTAGATCCACCCTCGGGATTCTCAGCCGTCGGTGTAGCGCCCCATCCCCACGGCATCCACGACGATCCCCCGCTCGTCTGCCTCCGCCTAACGGATCCGTCCTCGTCATCGCCACCGAGGTCCTCGGCCCCGCTCTCGGCATCAATCTTTTCGAAATCGGTCTCACTCCGCGATTTACTGAGTCCGCTGTGCGCGCTCGGCGGTCTCTGCGTCACTTCCTCCTCCTCGCTGCCGTCGAGCTGCATGCTCCCCAGGGAGCGGCTAAAAGTTTCGGGATGCGCCGACGATGACGTCGCTGCCTCCTCACGCTCGAGAGCCTTGAGGAGGAAGGCGAGACGCTCACGCTGGGCGGCGATGAAGCTCGTCCTCTCGCCACCCTGGAGGTTCGGCGGGATAATGGAGCCGGACTTGGACAGGTCCCGGTGCTGTCCCCCACCGGTAGCGGCGGAGTAGGCGCCGGCGAGGAGGTTGTAAAAGTCAGCGCCTGTGTGGCCTGTTCCGGCAGCGGGAGCCCAGCGCGCGGCGGGGACGCTAAACCGGGCGAGGAGGGACTGCGTGTAGGACTGCGGTGGGTGGCCGGCAGGAGCGGCTGCAGCGGAGGGCTGGGGCGCGGGTTCGGGGTCGCCTGGGGGCAGGCCGAGGACGTTTGTCTTGATGAGCTCGATTGCGCGTTTGAGGTAGGCGATGCCGGCGGCTTTCAGTTTGTCGTGGGCCTCGGAGATGAACTCTTCGATTTGAGCCTCGTTGTCTTGCAGGAAAGGGTGGACGTGGGTTTGGTAGATGATGCGGGCGCCTTGGGTTTGGGGAAGGACGAGGTAGAGGAGGAACAGGAGGCGGATATAGGCGTAGAAGGGGATCCTGTGGCTGGTGTTAGTGGTTGGTCGGAAGAGGGAGACTGGATGTTGGTTGCAGTCTGCGAGTCAGAACGTACCAGACGAGGATCCATTCAGTCCAGGACTCGACGAGGAGTGCGCAGGCGAGGACGACCCAGTACATGAGCCATGGTGTCAGTTGTGCCGGGTCGGAGGTCTTGAGGGCCTTGTAAGAGGCGAAGAGGGGGAAGAGGAAGGAAGCGATGGAGCTATGAGGTAGAAAATCATGTTAGTCGAGCGGTTCATAGTATCCCAGCAGGCCTAAGGCTGAAGGTTGAGAAGTTCAAGCCGCACCGAGAGTGTCATGGATGTCATGGAGGTATGCTGGCACCCATTGCGCATGCCTGGAGGAGAGGGGAACTCACGATAAGAGGTGGGCGAATATGTCAAACATGGTTGCGATATGAGGGCTCGATAAGGTCGTCAAGGTGGAGAGGAGGTAGAGGTGTAAGAGGGAAGAAGAAGGTTTGCTCGGAGCTAAAGAAGAGATGGAAGAGCGTTGTCGGCACAGGTAGCTTTGCACGGCTCGGTCAGCGCGCGCAGCTGTCGCAGGGAGCACAAGCCGACGTCAGGCGGGGGGGGGGGGGGGGGGGGGGGGGCGGGGCGGGGGGGGGGGGGGGGGGGGGCGGGGGGGGGGGGGGGGGGGGGGGGGGGGGGGGGGGGGGGGGGGGGGGGGGGGGGGGGGGGGGGGGGGGGGGGGGGGGGGGGGGGGGGGGGGGGGGGGGGGGGGGCTGACGGTATGGGATGAGCAGCGAGGAGTAGCGTTTGAGGTTGCAAGGTCCGTCTAGCTTGATAGGTAATATGTGAGGATCGGTAGGATCTCGACTATGAGTGTCAGCCAGCCGCGGGACGAGACACGGAGTGACAGACAGAATGGAAGAAAGAAAGAAAGAAAAGGGTTCAATCAAAAGCTGTGGAGGAGCAAGCAGATGGAAGATGCAGGATTGCGGATGCGGACGGGTGTGTAAGGCAAGGTACACGGCAGCTTACACAGCAGACAGCACGCGGAAGCAGCAACCGGCGCTCGGTGCTCGCTGGGGGGGCAAGGTAAGGTGGGGTCCCTGAGCACGAGGACAAAACAGGCGGGTGCAGCGGGCATCACGGGCACTTGCCGTTGGATCCAAGGGTCAAACAGAAATGTACCTGCCGCATAGTATTAGGTGGGAAAGGTACCTTACATCCCAAAGTAACTTGACCAAGGTAGAATACCTAAGGTAAGTCAAGGCGGGGGGCGGCCGGTGAGATCTTGGCTTTAGTGCTTTCAGCGAGATGCAATGCGACGAGGTACCTCGGTGGACGTCATCGAGGGGCTGGATAAGGTGCGATAAGGTTGTCGTCGGTGTCAGCTCGGGCAGGCGATAAGCCGATAACGGTGAGCGGTTAACGGATGAGGTAAGCTGCGGAGAGGAAGGGAGCTGAAACCGGACAATTGGAAGGGAAGAAGACAGGGAACCTGCTGATTCGTGACACCGCTCTCATCTCATCGTCCCAAGGCAGCCAACTTAAAGAGGTCTTTCGAACTGTTCAACAAGGCTCACCGAGGGTAGAGACGGCCCTCTAAATACTCACGAGACCTTCTGGTCCCCTCGTTTTCAACGCCCCTGTTTGGCATAGATGGACATGTGTTCATTCGCAGCAAGGTCTGGTTCCTGGCTTGACTCACCGAGCAAACATGTTCCCTCCATCCAACGCTTCTAGATACAACGAGTCCTTGACTACCGTCTACTGCGTATCCGTACAGCCTACCGGTACACCCAACTACCTACAACATCCACGACTGATACAGGCACCGTGTTTTGCATCCAGGCATCCCCCGTATCTGAGCGCCATATGATGTCTGCTAGCGCCCTTCGGTCCCGCCCGACGATCGGGGCCTCGTTCCACCTTGCCGCTTCTCTCCGCATCTTGCCGCTTTGGGACACAACCCACTCATGGATGCTCCATCTTCACCTTTCACCGAGACTTGTCTGTTGCATCAGCATCGCGAGATCAACTGCCAGATACCCGGGTCGTGGTGTATGATGCGGACGCGTTGTCGATGGGAGATGCCACATCTCACCTCATGCCAGCGTGGCATTCGTGGCCCACGTACGCAATGCTCTTACCCAGGCCGTCGGTGCCTGATGCGGCCAGTCATCGCGGCCGCGTGTAATTCCCAGGCACCGGCTTTCTGAGATGAGAACAGGTTGGCCGTATCTATCGAGGACACGATCAACGAGAAGAGTCGCCGGTTGCCAAGTCTCTCAAGCTAATCGTACTGAGATCCATCAGATCAAGCAACCCATCACTCTCATTTCTACTCTTCATGCCAGGAATTCCATCAAGGACTTGAGTCGAATTGCACAACTCCACGAGGCTCTATAGTAGTCTAGCAACTCATCATCTACAAAGTCTGGTTTGGACCAAACTTTCCCATCTCAGCTCACTCTCAATTATACGCCACCACATTATCAATGGCACTCTTGTTCAACCCAGGCCAATGCTTCTTCCCCCACGTAAACCACAAACTCACCGCCCCAACTACAACAACAACATAAATCGGCCCCGCATAGTTCATCTCCGTCCCCGTCACCGGAATCGTCTGCGGGAACGGCAACCACACGCTCAGATACATCGACCACAGCAGCGCATACACATTAATCGGCGTTCCCCAACCCCTCGGCAACGACCACCCGCCGTACTGCACCTGGTACCCGGCCCCGTGTCCGATCCGCCCCGTCAGCCTGGCGTGGAGCATGCAGGAAATGGCGATGATGTACGAGCCATACAACCCCAGCGACGACAGCGCAGTAAACGCCGAAAACACCGTCGCCGTCGCGTTGTTGCCCACCGTGAAGAGCGACAGGCAGGTGACGATGACGCACGGCAGCCAGACGGAGCGGATGGGCACGCGGTGCGTCGGGTGGATCTTGGCAAAGTACCGCGGCAGGCCGCCGTCGCGGGCCCAGGCCCACGTTATGCGCGACACGGACGCCAGCGAGGCGGCGACGACGCAAAAAGTGATGACGAGGAGGCCGACGACCATGGCTGTGCCGGCAGCGGGACCCGCGGCGTTGAAGAGTAAGGGGATGATGGGGTAGTCGGAGCTCAGAATCGCCTCCGTCGTGGCCGGGTCGCCGCCCATGCCAAACAGGATGGCGAGGATAATCCCGTACGAGAGCACGCCGTTCAGTATGATCGTCCACAGCATCGCGCGCGGAACAGCCTGCTTCGCCTTCTTCGTCTCCTCCGCCATGTGCACAACACCATCGAACCCAATGAACCCCCACGCGGGGACCAACATGCCGATATTCCAGCTCACGAAGCCATTCGTCCACCCGGAAGAAACAGTGCGCTCGAAGAAGACAAATTCAGCCGAGGCGCGGGGCGCGAGCGTCAACAGCACGACGACGAAGACGAGCCAGAGGACGACGTGCAGGACGCCCGCCAGGAGCTCCATCCAGGGGATGGTGCGGAAGGCGTACATGTTGATGAGGGCGCAGGCGGCGAGCTGGGCAATGATGACCATGGTGATGTGCCAGGGCTGGAAGGTGTACGAGGGGTAGTTTGTGCTGACGAGGCCGATCATGATGTTTGCTTCCGAGGCGGCGGAGCCCGCGAGGGCGGAAACCCAGGCGAACCAGGTTACCCAGCCCTGCATCCACTGCGAGGGTAGCCGATGTCAGTCTGGATCCCGGGAGACGTGTGGTGTAAGAGAGAGAGAGAGACATACCGTGATGAACCGCCGGTGCTTCTCTGGCGCAAGGAAATGCGTCCAGTGGTACTGCGCTCCCGCAATGGGCTGGATGGTCGCGAGCTCAGCCATGGAGAGCGCCTGCGCCATGGCGCCGACGACGACGAGAACAATACCCCACGCCAGCGTCTGCGGTCCGCCGTTGTAGAACGTCGCTCCCATGTCCATCGCCATGACCTCCCACGAGGACATGAAGATCAGGGCAAAGGCCAAGAGCTGCCAAAAGGAGAAGAGACGCTAGCAGCAAGTGCCCGTGTCAGTTGCCGTCCGTGAAATCGGTGAGGAAGACTGCGCTTGTGACTTACCCTGAGCGTCGAGTCGCCCGTGCCGCCATCGGTCGTGTATGGGTAGGCGCCGCTCTCGTGGTGGTGGTTGTTCTTGGCGCCGTCGTCTGTGTTGCCCGAAGAGCTCGTCGTGTTGACGGCGTCGTAGCCGCCCTTTTGCTGCTGCATCTCGACAAGGTCCGCTTTTGCCATGTTTGCTGCCTTCTGTGGACCTAGTCCCCTTTCGATGCTACAAGAAGTCGGGAATCCAAGTGAAGAAGACGCCGCGAACGAGTCAACTAATAAACAAAAAGGAGAAAAATAGCTGCGCAAGAAACATTTTCAACACCACCCAAGAAAAAGTGCGCGCGATCTGTGTAAATACCATCATGCAGGTAAGGATACGCGCCAAGACAACCAGGCGATCTGGACCGGCAGACTTGGACTAGACATGCAGTCCCCCTCTCGCACCAGTCCGACTCGAGATGCTCGGTACGTGGTGCGATGCGACCCTGAGACCACCTGGTTCCAGGGTATCGAAGATATCAACGCCGTCCCATTGGTGTGCTTGTATGGTTTTCACTGAAGAAAGCTCCCATTGCTCCCATGGTTCCAAGCTCCCCCCCCCCCCCACCCGGGGCCTCGCAACGGAATCCGATCAACGCTAGCAAGGGGGTGGTTTTTGGTGATTGCCTAATCTTTATTTTTTTTTTTCGCCACGATTATGAGCCGTGGTGGGGTTTCTTGTGAATCTGCAGTAACGTCTCGGGCGAATCTTGTGGGAAAGAAGGGAAAATGGCCCCAATGCAAGTTTGTTGCATGGCGGGGGTGAGGTCACATCGCGATAGTGAGCGATGAGCTCGGCTCATGTTCGACGAGTAATTTGTGGATACACTGCTAGTGGCAACGGCTGGGCTAAACTTAATCTACCAAAGATTGAACTATTGCGGTTTGCCTGTTTTCTTTGTGGAATCTATTGTACGTGTATGGCTGGTCGTGGCAAGCAACAGGTGTCGTCAGCGTTTGCGATGAAGCGGAAATCGATTGCGCTGCTTTGACCTCTCTCTCTCTTCAAGTTCTGCTCGACTCGAGAAGGGCATTCGTCCGAGATCGTGGCCGAAGCCGTGCCGGGTTTGCTCGACGACGAGGGTAAAGGGGGGCAACTGACACGAACCCACCCGCTACACCATCTCCATCGCAATGTTCCTCATAGAAGACGCGGAATACGAGTCCCTCAATTGTAGCTTGTAGGCACTCAAGTAGCCCAGTAAACGAGCATCTCGGCCCGTACCGACTACCAAAAGCGCCGGTAGGCTTCGTCCGATGGATGCTTGAGCTTGGGCAGCGACTCCCAAAGGGCGGAGGGACAAGGCAAAGAAGAAAGTGAATGCACTTTTGAGGAAGACGCTCATTATGAGAGTCGTTTGGTAGTGGATGGCTGGCTGTGAGGCTTGGAGACGAGGGATGGGTGCTAGGGAAGCGAGGTTGACTGGGCCTGAGGCTTTTGGGTCGGCCACCTGGCAATGATATAAGCGTGCATCGACAGACTGTTCTTCTTCAATGACCCAGTCATACCGAACATTCGATTTGTGTGAACACAGCGCGCACCATGGTCTCGGTGGATCCGAGCGGCTAATGGGAGCACTCGAAGTTGGAATAAGCTTAATTCACGACGCAAACCCGAGTGGCTTGTGAAGAAGATGGGACTTCTGTTGCTAGTTTGCTAGTCCCGTCTTTCCACCCTCACCACCTCACTTCCCAACACCCTTGATAAGATCAGCCGCATACTCCGCAACAGCATACACAGTGGCCTGCGTATGCGCCGCAGGCAACATCGGCATAACACTCGCATCCACAACCCACAACCCCTCGACGCCATACACCCTCAACCCACTATCCACAACGCCCCCCAGATCCCGCGGCATCATCGCCGCCGTGCCGACCGGGTGATTGAGGCTCGAAGACAGCCACGACTCCCGCATGAGGGTCTCAATCTCAGCGTCGCTAGTGACGCCCGGGCCCGGGAGGATCTCCACCGCGGCGAGCGTCTCGACGCTGGGACTCGCCATGAAGGCGCGGGCTTTGGCGACGGCGCGGAGGAGGAGGAGGGTGTCGATTGGGTTTGAGAGGGTGTTGAAGTCGACTTGTGCGCCGCCGGCGCCTGGGGTGGAGGATCCGGGGTCCGGGTTCGTGCTGTTGATGGTGATTGTGCCGCGCGAGAGGGGTTTTTGAAGGGCTACGGGAACGGTTTCCGCGCCGCCCCAGGTAAATTCCATGACGCCTGCCTTTGGATTGCGGAATCTCTGGCTCAGGATGTCCCGCTGGCGGTTGAAGCCCTCGAGGAGTGCCGGGTTCTCGGCGTAGACTTCAGGAAGATATTGCAGCGGGTCTTGGGTTGTGACGGCGTCTGCGATGGCTTGGTAGTTGTCTGGATCGAGGTCTTGGAGGGATGTGAAGACGACGCGGTTTCCCCAGGCGTGTGTGTGTGGCCCGGTTCTGTTGTCTTCGTACTCTGCCCAGGACTCGTTGTAGAAGGTTTCGTTGTTCATGAGGGTGGGGTTGATAGATGTGTCGTTTGCAACTTTGTAAAGAGACATTAGCTTTCTGACAGGAGTTCTAAAGTGGCTGTTCAACTTACAATCGTAGACCATGAAGATGGAAGGATGGTCCTGGAAGTTCGCACCAACACCTGGTAAATCAACCACAACCTCAATATCCAATGACTTCAACAGCTTCTGAGGCCCAATGCCACTCAATCGGAGTAGTTGAGGGGTGTGGACTGCGCCCGCGGCGAGCACCACGTTCCGAGACTCACGAACTTGGTCTCGGAGCCATCACGGCTGCCAATCACTATGCCGGTTGTTGTGTTGCCCTCAAATCTTATCGCTGCACCGTAGTGACGTATAAGCAGATGTAGATTCTCGCGGGCGCTGACTGGATTGAAGTAGGCAGTCTCAGCGGTTGATCGAGTCGCGTTCGGACCGCCAGAGTTCTGCGGGAGCCATGCAATGCCGACGTTGTCACCGTCGGCACCGTCTTTCAACGTGGGCACTTTGATGTCCTGAGCCCATGCTTGTGCCATGAGAGCTTTTTGGTGACATTAGCAAATTAATCAGCGAGGACATGACTCCGTCAAGAGGGCACGTCACCAGACTCTGGCCACTGCCACGAAGGAAACCCGACCTCAATGGGTCCATCGCCATATGCGTCCTCAGTCCATTCGTACCCGTACTCCTCAACATACTCACCCACAGGCGGCACGAACGTAGACGACTTTTGGAAATATTTGAAAAGGGTCGCCCAGCCCCAACCTGGGTTCCCAAGGGCTTCCCACGCATCATAGTCGGCTTCGGAGCCACGGTCCCAAGCCATTCCATTAACAGTGGAGCCTCCGCCGACCACAGCACCGATACGAAGGCGGGATGTACGATTACCAAGATGGGTTTGAGGGACCGACGTCACGTTGTAGAGGCGCGCCGACTGGTCGTATGTTGCAAAGTAGGGCACGGTGACGTTGATTGTGTTGGCAAAGTCTCCGTATTCGACGACTAATACCGTTTCTAAGGGTACACACATAGAATCAGCATCAAACATGTTGGATTTGAGACTATTGATGACGCTGAGACTCACTTTCGGGATCTTCGCTCAGTCTGTTGGCGACGACCAGGCCGCTTGTTCCGCCCCCAACCACGATAAAGTCATACTGCTCAGCGATTGAGTCGAAAGTTCTTTCGACCTCCTCAGTATGTTGTCCTAGCACTGAAACTGTCGCAAACAGGAGTCCAATCACTAGTTTAGACACCATGCTCGGTCTGGTGGTTGAGGAAATCGGAGGCGAACTTCGTGCATGGAAGAATAGCGACGACCGGCCGCAGAGCAACTCCCCATGTCTGACGGAAAGCGCTTAATTTAAGTACGTTGAAGCCAATTCTTTGGTGCAATCCAACAATGACTGAATGAACATCTGCTCACCTTGCTTATTTAAGAACCCCGCACCGGTGATGTGCCAATGCAACATCCCAACTGTATTCTGCAGTGCGACATACGAATCGGTGGGCAGGGCCTCGGAATAGGCTACTAGATGCAGTGTGCTGAGTTCTGTCACAACGGAGTAATGATACGTCGACGGAGGTTGTACCGATTGTGGTATGATCTCACTTTGCATTGCGGGTAAGATTTGCATCGGTGAGCGAAAGAGCCCCATCTTACTCAAAGCGACCGGTGAACTTTCCACACTTCTAGAAAGCACAACCCGTATGTCATTAGTCTTGGGATAACTACTCCATTCATTGCGTTAGTTCATCTGATCCAACCCGTCTCGCATCTGTCATTTGCTCTGGAGTGGGTTGCTGCCGGCCCTTTCGAGGCAATGGCTTCCTGATAACCTCCACTTCGCGATGCATCCAGATTGCCCGAGCTTCCATACTCGCTCTCAACGCTCCATCCTACCGGCTCCCTTGGAGTCGTTTCGCCGCTCCCGCCTGCAGAAAAGCTGTATGCCTTGCCGGTATATCCCGGTGGTCGAGGCCAAACCTTTGGTATGGCCGAGAGCACGCTGCTCATGCTTCTTTTCTTGGGGACGGGCTGAATGACAATTCGTACCTGCTCTTCTTCGGAACTTTTGCCACTGCTGCCTTCGGTTCGCGGCATATGACAAGGTCGATCGTAGGCTGGAGCGTTAGATGTCGGCCGATTCATCATAGCGGTAGCAGCTATGGCAGATGTCATGTAACGGTCGTCTTCGTTCAACTCAAGATGTCGCCTGCGTTTGGACCTTTGTCGACGTATGCAGAGGAATAGCAGGATCAGAGCTGTGAGAGCAAAGGTTGCGCCTACAGCGACGCCTGCCATTACTCCAGGACTCAACGATGGCCTGGCAGTGCGCTCAGTTGGAGGAAGAAGAGTTTCCGTAAAGGGTGGAACAGCCGTCGTCGAAGTTGATCTCATAGAGGGAATACTGCTCGCTGCGGGCCCAAACCTTGCTGAGTTACCGTCATTGGTCACAGGCGATGGACTTGGAAGTACTGAGGATGATGTAAAGGTACTGCGAGGAGTATCGGATTCTGAGCGGATGCGACTGCTCTCGGGTGCGCCTATGGTGTTGGAGACGACCGAAAGCTCCGTGGGTTCAAGGGCTTTTGGCGTCGTTGCCGTGACAGAAGAGGATTTGAGGCCTATAAACGATGCAGTCTGCTGAGCGCCATCGCTAGAAATGACCTTGTGGCTAGCCGGTGGAGACGGTGCGATCGCAGGTGAGCTGGAACCTCCATCCTCAATGGGAAGGGTCGTGGTTGTAAAGATCGTCGACGTCAGAGTAGGCGTCTTCGTCACAGAAACGAATATTGGTTCGAAGATGGTGACAGTGCGGACGATGGTGCCGCTCGCCACTATTGTGGTCGTGATCTCGATGGTGACTACGGAAACCCTATTGATTGAAGCTGGGGCCTGCCTCCGAACAGGAGCCGGGTGCGATGAGAAGCCAGCACCTTCATGGTAGTGCGTGTCGATCGAGGTTATTTCGGAAATCGCCGTTTGGTCCGATGCGATGGCGTCTACCGCATCTCGCACTGCAATATTTCGAGGTTGCGACGCGGTAACGATATTCGTCTCGAATACCAGGGTGGGATTGATGAAAGTCAAGGTCTGCTGAAGAGGCGCCCAGATCACTTCGGTTCGGCTAGCAAGCTCGACAGTCACCGTTCGGACAACAGTGACGGTGGTGACTTGAATTGTCGCTTCGGCGGGTGGTCTAGACCATATGGTTAGCGTCAATCTAGGCGCAGTGAACTTTGTACTTGCGTGAGGTTCTGTCTCGCCCACATCTGGTGAAGGGCTATATCATCCTGCTTCTGGCTGGCCTGCTTTTCTGGCAGGACATTCCCGGTTGAACTACTCTCAGGCTCCTGGGGAGCTCGAGTCGTTGCCAGAGTCTGTAAGTATCCGTTGTCCGAGAATGAGGTCAACGATGGCTCGACAGCAGAGTGACAGAACGTGGCGAGATTTGCGTCGGCGATGGTTGATATCAACAGAAAGATCATGAAGCCTCGAAGCTTCGCCATGGTTGCTAGATGGATCGCATATCCTCTAGTGCCCTCAACAAACTGAGTGAAGGAAATACGTTTGAGAAAAGGAGGGAAAGAAGGGGAAATGAGAGAAAGAGTAGATGGTATTGAAGGGCAAAAGGCCAACGAAAGTAGAAAGTGAGCAGCTTTGAAGAATTGAGGGAAATACACAAAGCAGACGTGAAAGTGGGAAGGAAGTAAGGTCCCTGGACAAAGGCAAGTGAATGCGGCAAGATGCCGGATAGGCCTTCCTTCCTAATGCCATTGGCCGTTGAAAGAGAGGAAAGAGAACCTTGGAAGTAGTTACGTGAGGAGAAAGCTGGACCGGAGGCTCACTGCGAGTACCCTCGTGTAACTTCATGCACTACGGGGAAACATTACGATTGGCCTCTTCTGCCGTCCTTGATGATGTCGTGAGACAATAAGTAACATGGGGGACTGAGGACTCGGGCCTTCTATCTTCAACCTGGTCGCTGGGTTTCGATGGAAGAGAGCTTTGTGTCTGGCCTTGACAGAACACTCTAGGATATTGCGATACTTTCAGAGCAAACCATGCACTCATCTCTAGGTGAGAGCCCCAAGGACTAGAGGCGTTGCCTGAATATTCTGTGGCATAAGTTGAGGTTTGAAGCTAGGCTTGACACCAAGCAAAGCAATGAGTAAGGTAGGAAGGCAATTCATCTTGGGTGAGAGACCAGTTGTAACACTTCTGATGCGTTTGGTTCGTCCTTCCCGAAGATAAAAGCAATCATGAGATAGATGGGAGATTCCCATACCACGCTGCAAGATCGAATAAGGTGAAATTGAGATCCAATGTCCTTCACATCCGAGAGTCAACATCGCCGGGGGTGTTGCCTCGCCTATCATGGATGGGAAAGAATCTGGTAAGCTTTGAACTGTGGGATAATCAGCCTTGTCTGGCTTTGCAGCAACATGTTAGTCACAGCGGCCTCAGAGTAGAGACATTGCAAGAAGAAAGCGGTTCAATTTGGTGTGACCAAGGGGTTCAGAGTGTCCACAGAGCTTTGACCCTTGATGAAACAGATGCCTGGCTTAGTAAGCACGATATTCACTCCTAATGTTCAGCTCCTTGCCCCGCCAAAATCGGCACCAATAAACCAAGAGCACAGGACGGCGACGAACAAGGCGCAAATGCAATGTCATGGACAATCGATTGAATGAGAGGCTGTCTAGACCTAGTTATCTGCTAGTCTACTAGGCGCGTTTATCTCCTCCTGATACAATGCCGATAACCCCCATATCAGTCCCACGCCCTATGTACTTTCGGAAAGATGACGTTCCTTCCAGGATACAAAGCATGTGATAGCCGAGGACAGTCTTCGCTGTCTTCTGCAAGCATTCGCACTGCCCAAGCGCGAAGAGATTTTCTCTCTTACTCCTAATGTCATCAGAAGAACGTAGCTTTCCCCGGTGACCACAACACGACAAAGACTGTCCAAGAATCGACAGCTCAAGCATCATACTGGGCAAAGGCATCCACAATCCTCTGTGGCCAGCTGTGTCTCGGAATTGTCTGAAAGTGGTTATAGAGCAGCTTGCGCACAAGACCATTGCCCATCTCTCGGTACTCCGAGTCCGAAGGCGACTCATGGTCCTGGGCGCCAGGCATTCTGACCCATCCATCCTTCCGGTTTGAGGTCATGGTAATCTTCTCCATGGCATAGAAATGCTGCTGGTGGGCTGTCGTCGTGTAGTTGCAGTCCAGCGCACGAGCAGCGAAGCGCATGCTCACCATGGCCGCCAACACGTGCTCGTTAGCATTGGAGAATCGATCCGGGATCAGGTGCTTGGTGCGCTCGACAAAGAGCCTGTACCACGCGTAGTCCGAGTTGAACTGGCAGCCGAGCAGCGCGTCCTTGAGGCCTCGCTCCATTGAGAAGGGGGCAAAAGTGGCCTTTTGCCAGGAGACGATGCCGGCCAGCTGGAGTTCCTTCTCAGGCTTGCCGTCGGCGGGATCGCTGGCGGGCTGCTCAACGAGCTTGACGAGGATGTTGCGGGGCTCGAGGTCCATGTGGCAGAGGACGAGGGCCCTGCCGAGCTCCTGGATGTGTCTGCATGTGAGAAACTGGACGTCCATTGGATGATCCGCGCCGGGGAATCTGATGTTGAAGCTGCCGTCTTTGCGCTCTGTAAAGGTGGTGGCTGGGGAGTGGTGGCGGGCGGGACGGAATTCGCTGGCGTAGCGCTGGAGAAGGAGGCGGACGCGCTTCTGCGAGGTGAACTGCGGAGGCCAGGCGGGGATTTGGTCCAGGGGAATCGGCTCGGGGGTCTTAGGACCGTTAAGGATGAGGGGGGTGGTGTAGTCGATGTTGCCGGACAGATCGACGGCCCTGAGCGCCTCTTCAATATCCTTCTCAGAGAAGCCATGTTCCTTCTGGAGGGTTTCAAGCGCAGTGATGAGCTGGCCCATGATGCGGTCCTGCGACTGAGGAGTGAGGGAGGACCAGACTTTGTCGAGGGTCACTGTGTTGGGGATGTGCTCTGTCACGATGTAATCGACATCGCCATCATCCGTCTCATAGACACCAACGCGGATGACGCGGGGGACCAGATCGGGGAGCCAAGAGCGAGCGATCTCTTGACAACGCCCTGCCGTGTCAAAAGTGGAGACGTTGCCGACGGGGTTGGTGATGTTGACAAAGACGCCAGCGTTTATAGGGCTGGGGCCGAACTTGACGTCGAGGATGAGCTGCTTGGGGATGCCGGTCTTGGGAGGCTCGTCAAAGGTGAGCTTGTAGGCGCGGCGGGCGATGAAGGGCTCGGGAGGGTGAATGAGGTCGATTCTGGAGGGTTTGACTCCCCACAAGACTTTGGGAACCATCTTGTCGACGAATTGACGGTATCCGACCTCGAGCTGTCTGATGTTGACGCCTCCTCTGTCGGCGAGAATGGAGAGCAGTTTGGGGTCAGTCGGGACGACCATCTTGGAGCTTTAGGGATGAGAGATGGTGAGAGCTGATGTTGGGATGGATGCCTTTGCTTGCTGTATCTGATGGTTTGAAGATGAGAAAATGAAGGCTTGATCAGGTTGTGGGCGAGAGTGAGGAACTCACGATTTGAAATCTCAAACACCCTGCAGTTGGAAGGTACCTGGAAGTAGGGCTGCTGAAGTCCACCTTGTGACTGGCAAGCTTGAGGATAAAAAAGTCAGGCCAAGACAGAAAAGATTGCGAGCCGCTTGATTATCTTGGAAGGAGGGGAAGTAAGTCCAAGGCTGAGGCGAGGCGGTCAAGTTGAAAAGAATGGCAGCAAACGGACGCCAGGATAAACAGAGGCGTATTCGGGTCCCAAGATGAAGGGAAGATGATGGGTATGGGCATCAGGAGTGTTCGTCGAGTGCTCGATCAGGCATCAGGCAGAGTAAACGGAGCAAAGGTCCGCACATGAAGGAAGTTGGCGTGTATGCAGGAACCTGGGGCAACGGTCTATTGCATCTTTTGGACGATTCACTCGAATTTCACCCCGAGCCATTTACCTTCACTTAGTCCAGGTGGGAATTGCTCCCAGTGAAGCCTGGCTATCGACGCCGACTGGTGTTCTCATGATAGCAAGACTAGTACTCAAGCCTGCTCATGAAAGCTTAGTGGTTATGGATAGCAATTATCGAGCAATGGCATCATATATCAGCATGACAAAGCATAGCACACCGGCCGCTCTCTCACAGAAGTAAGACAGGCAGTTGCTCTGATGGGAAAACATGCAAGCGGCACAGCTCATGATTATGATCAAGCATCAGCGGAGCCCCCACCCACAGAACGGGATCGAGAGATGTTACGGAGACAGCCAAGGTTAATATTCTATTTCTTGCGAGGTGACGTTTGCCGTTGGCCAGAAGCCAAGACAACGTTCAACGACACGACTTGATATACTAGCTTGAACACGGGCAGGCGCCTGCAAGCGGTGTATGTGTTCTTGGAGCCATGGGGAACTTGGCATCCTTCAAACTAGAGGAATTGCTGCGTTTGCCTCCCCACAGCCGGCCAAAAGGTTCAGCAGAATGACGCATGGCTTGCTAGCATATGAGATTATTAATTGAAGCAATGTACGAGAGTAAAGTAAAAAGCAATCAACGGGTGCAGAAGCAGTGTAAGGTAGCCTAGCAGCGGGCGTTGCCAGATAGAATCTCAGAGATCCATATCCGCATTGAGGAGAAAGCTAATCGTACTGTACACAGGGTGTAAACCCAGGATGCCACACCACGCGAGCCAACCGTGCCACCGTCGTCAAATGCTGACCAAAAAGATGTGGGCGCAAATGACGAGTACGGCTATTCCGCACCCACACGAAGGCTATCCCGCACCCATACTAGGCCTACTCAAGTAAATAATGGGCTACACGTGACAGCACCGCCGCGGCAGCCATAGATGACCCGGAATCTGTATTATTCTGGCAGTTTCTTAGGAAAGCGCAGCCTCCACTGCTGCACCTTCTACTACTACACCTTCCACTGCTACACCTTCTACTTTACCCTCTTCTATAGCGCGCTTTTCAGAATTAAAACCACGACTTTAGAAGCTAGTCTTTGCTCAGGGGAAATACCTCTCTTAAGCCCATATTTTGATACTTAAAGAGGTACTTTTCCTACTTTAAAAGTGATTGAAAAAGGGGGTATTAGATAGAAAAGACGCGTTAAGATAGAAATAATGGGAAGGCGCGCGCCTAATGTAGCTGCTGCGGCGGTGCTGTTACGTGCAGCCCACTATTTACTTGAGTAGGCCTAGTATGGGTGCGGGATAGCCTTCGTGTGGGTGCGGAATAGCCGTACTCCAAATGACAGTTACCCGTCCCGCTGTCATGCAATTGCACCGTTCACACATGGGCTGACATAGCAGGATCTGGCCATGGAAATGGCCCGATGCAACCTGGGCACATTGTTGGAAATGAAGCTGCTGCCATTGGTCAGAAAGATCTCTAGCCAATGGAAGGGTAGCTGATGACCTAGTGCAGGGATCACCCACCATGATGGGCAGGAACCGTGACGTCGGGACTCGGCCCCTCCGTTCCTGCATCGCAGATGCTTAAAAGGACCCCTCTGCGACTGCCTTTTTGGATGATGTTCCATTCGATACAGTTCAATTCAGACCAATTCAACCCAAGACAACTCTCACATCGCTCCCGACTTCTTCTACATTCAGAACCAGTTTCTACTTGCTATCCTACCCTCTACCAACCCCACCTTCCCACTTAACAATCACAATGACTGTCACCAAGGCTTCCACCTGCTGCGGCAAGAGCGCCGAGTGCGTCTGTGGTATGTACTTCTCATCCCCTCATCCCCCGATCCCTCAACTTCAACATCATCTCGACATCTCTCTCGTCCTCCAACACTATATCATTCTCAACCCATCCATAACCGACAATGACACTACCAAAACTTTACAAGCTAACCCGTCTTGCTCCTCAGCCCAGCAAGCTACCTGCTCCTGCGGCAAGCAGTCTGCCCTCCACTGCACCTGCAGCAAGGCCGCCTCCGAGAATGCCGTCGCCGGACCTCGCTGCTCGTGCAGAGCCCGCCCCGTTGGAGAATGCACTTGCGACCGTGCCGCCACAGAGAACACTAAGCCATCCGGCGAGACCTGCTCCTGCGGATCTCGTCCCGCAGGTATGTTCATTGATCTTCTCTTCTCTCGTTCGCATGATGGCTAACACCCTTCTTAGATGCCTGCACATGTGATAAGGCAGCCACAACCACGTATGACCGATCTGAGCACGAGATCGACTTCACCACCCGCCAGTAACTTAACTTCCCCTGCAAACCTATTCGTAGCATTAGGATCGGCGTTCAAGGGTCTCTGGGATTAGTGTTGCAGCCCGACGGCGATGGGTTCGACAACTGAGGACAAGGCGTTAATGGTTTATGATGGCACGGCTGCTTTGGAGCGCACAATGGGTACTGGACGATAGGATTGGCCAACAGTCAACATGAATACCACACAGATTCTCGACGTTTCTTACTGGATATCGGATCTTTTACGCGAGGAGCTCGTCTACTGCTGCCTCCTACTGGCATTTCTCGTCTATGACCCAACTATGACCGTATCGCTCTGCCGTTTGGTATGGCGCTTCTATCGACCAGTCGTTATTCCGGTATACGACTTTTTGTTCGGACGGGTTGAGAGATGGCTGCGAGAAGTTTGGGGCCGCTGTAGATGTTGGCAGAAAGAGCACCAGGATCTTTGGACAGAGCGGCTGAAGTTCTGGATGTGGTCGGCGAATCCGAAACGCGTCTAGAAGATGCTCATCATGTTCGCGGCGTTCTTCATGGCCAACTACTTCGGCAAGGGCCTCTCGAAGGTACTGAGCTTCTTCGTGACTGAGCCCAGGGTTACGGAGCCACTCAAGCCATTGGAGCCCGGAAAGGTTAAGGAATCTGGAAGAATAGAGAGGCTGGAAACAATAGAGGAGGTCGACGAGGAGGAGGGGTCTGACGAGGTAGAGAGGCCTGACGAGGTAGAGAGGCCTGACGAGGTAGAGGAACCTCCTGCGCCGGGTCCAATTCAGCCTCAGCAAGGCGGTGGCGGAAACAGGGGGAAGAAACCGAAGAACAAGAAAAACAGAAGAAAAGGGAAACGCTGAGAGAGTTACTCCGAACAGACCAAGGATTGGTTGGTGGTGTCGATATGAAGTCCAGACGAGACTGACATTCATGCGACAGCGAATTGCGGATACAAGACACCAGCGATAACAAGTATACCATCTAGTAGCTAGCGATGAGAACCAACATGGCATTCATTTGGTAACAACTTTTCGAATTAGACATGAGGAGGTGACTTGGTTTCGTTTCCAAAGGCGAACCAAGATGCCATACTTGAAGCGTAGTATTACTAGGGCCACTGTGTGCATCGACATTGTTGCTTCCAGATTGAAATCTTTCGGGAAATGCTGTTGATGATCAAGGTGAGCACCATCTTGGATTCTGTGGACAATGGAGAGGACAGTATCGCATCGTAGGGAGTATGTCATGTAGTCTGGTCTGATGCAATTCTGGGAAATCGCCCTGGCAAGCGCGCTTCGTCGACTTACACACTGACCGTCAAGACGCGGCTCTGTCTGAGCGGCTATAAGCAATTGGCTGGCTGGCGGGACCAACAGCGCATTGTGACGAGCTCAAACACTATAAAACAACAATATGGATCTCGGAAGCAAAACATAGGAAGCCGATTCTTTTGTCCAGCCGGGCATAATTTCGCGCCAAATTGCAAAGAAATGAAAGAAAGCCGAGTCGTCGTGGCGTGGGGATTCTAGGGGCATCGGCAGACGACGCGAGGTTTCCCCGACTCACCGGAAGGGAAGGACCCACCATTGGATTTTTCGAATGATTTTTTTTTTTTTGTGTTCTTGCCGGGCTCTTCCATTGCGATTGCCTTTTTTGCCGGAGAACTGCAAGAAAAAGGGCAGGTGTGACCGGGCGGTCAGAAGCTCTATCATCGATCGCAGCTTCCCATTGGAACATAACTGCACCCGGCCCCGGGAGCTCGGGCCATAGCTGCGCAAAAAAACGGCCCAGAAGGTCAGGCACCCATGGAAGGTACCCACCCGGGATCGCACTAGGTAAAAGGCAGTTGCGCAAAAGAACGAACCTACGTACTGGGCCCTGGGGCCGCCAGCAGCGCACCGCAGCTAAGCCCGCGCTGAGAGCCACAAAGCGCCACCCCTGCTTGGTCAGAATTCCAGAGCCCAAGAAAATAAAGCTGCACCTTCCGGTCGCGTCACTTTCGCCCTACCCTCGAAACAATTTCTTTCTTCCCCCCATACCCAGAATAATCCTCCTCTTCTGACTCTCTTCTTTTCAAGTTTTTCATCTCGATTGCATCAATTCGCATCACAAAGAATCGATTCTTCAATTGTTCTCTGCGAAACCTTCGATTTGACCAAAATCCCCATCCCATTACACGCGTTTTATCGCCAAGCACACATCATATCATCACCTGACGATCATGCCTCCCAAGGCCGCCCCCAAGAAGGCTGCTGAGCCCAAAGCAGCACCGAAGAAGACTGCCCTCGCCAAGAAGGGCAACGAGATCACCAAGAAGCCTGCCGCAAAACCCGCTGGAAAGAAGGAAGCTACTACCAATGGCGCGACTGCCGCCTCCAAGAAGCGCAAGCTCGCCGAGGAGGAATCAGAAGTCGAAGCGTCCGAGGCCGAGGAGCCCGAGAAGACCGAGAAGCCTGCCCCCAAGAAGAACACCAAGAAGGCAGCAGAGCCTGCTGTGAAGAAGACTAAGACTACCGCTGCCGCCCCCAAGAAGAAGGCCGCGGCTGCCGAGGAGACCGAAGAGGAGCCCAAGGTCGCGAAGCCCGCAAAGAAGGTTGCCGCGAAGAAGGCCGAGCCCAAGAAGACTGCTGCCGCAAAGAAGACTGATGCTAAGCCCGCCGCTGATACCAAGAAGCGCAAGTCAAGCGAGGAGGCGACAGAAGACGAGAAGCCCAAGGCGAAGAAGTCAAAGACCGACACTGCTGAGGTCGACAGCCAGGCTACGGAATCGGTCAAGGCGACAGAGTCTGCGGATGAGGAGCCCGAGGCTGTCAAGCCTGCGAAGGCTACCAAGAAGGCCGCTGTCGCTGCCCCCAAGCCTCCCCCAGCCCACCCCCACAAGATTGGCAAGAAGATCAACTCTGCGCCGACCCAGATCCTCGATGTGTATGTATTCGGCGAGGGATCCTCTGGCGAGCTCGGTCTCGGCAGCAAGAAGCTTGACGGCAAGAAGGTTGTCGATGTCAAGCGCCCGAGATTGAACCCTAAGCTCGATGCCAAGGACGTCGGTGTTGTCCAGGTTGCCTGCGGTGGCATGCACGTCGTTGCTCTGACCAAGGACAACAAGATCCTCACATGGGGCGTTAACGACCAGGGCGCTCTTGGTCGCGACACCAACTGGGATGGAGGACTCCGCGACGCTGACGCCGAAGAGGAGGAAGACGACGAGGACGACTCCGGCATCAACCCCCACGAGAGCACGCCCACCGCCGTTGACGCGACGAACTTTGCTCCCGATGTCAAGTTCACTCAGGTCGTTGCCAGTGACAGTGCCACATTCGCCTTGACTGAGGATGGCAGGGTTTACGGATGGGGCACATTCAGAGTAAGCTATCTAAACGCAGCATGAGGTGATAAGTAGCTAACATTCTCCAGTCGAGTGACGGTATCCTCGGTTTCACCGACAAGATCCAGATCCAGAAGACTCCCGCCTACCTTCCCACATTGAAGAACATCACGGCCCTTGCTGCCGGTTCCAACCACATTCTCGCTCTTGACGACAAGGGTGTCGTTGTCGCCTGGGGCTGCGGCCAGCAGAACCAGCTTGGGCGCCGTATCATCGAGCGCAACAAGCTTTCCTCCCTTATCCCCCAGAGCATGGGTCTTCCCAAGAACAAGGTCGACCGCATTGCTTGCGGATCCTACCACAGCTTTGCTCTTGGCAAGGATGGTGCCGTCTGGGCCTGGGGTCTCAACAACTTTGCCGAGACTGGTATTGAGATGGGTGCTGGCGAGGATGACGCTGTTGTTCTGCGTCCTACCATCGTCGAGTCGCTCAAGAACTACAAGATCAAGCAGATTGCTGGTGGCGAGCACCACTCTCTTGCTTGCACCGAAGACGGCAAGCTCTTGACCTGGGGACGTCTGGATGGCCACCAGGTCGGTATCCCTGTCGAGGAGCTGGATGCGGAAAGCGTCATTAAGGATGAGAGCAACAACCCCCGCATTCTCTCTAAGCCTACTGCTGTTGAGGGTAAGTTCACCTGTCCATTCCTTACCGAGTGTCACTAACGTAAGTCACTAGATATCGCCAAGTGTGTATACGTTGCCGCTGGTGTCGACAACAACTTTGCCATTGACGGAAAGGGCGAGGCTCACTCGTGGGGCTTCTCTGCCAACTACCAGACTGGTCAGGGCACGACTGAGGATATCGAGACCCCGACCACCATTGACAACACCGCTGTCCGCGGTAAGAAGCTCGTCTTCGCTGGCGCCGGTGGCCAGTACTCTATCCTGGGAGGTGTTGCCGACGTTCCCAAGGTCAACGGCTTCGCGCCCCAACCAGCCACTGGTGGTTTCAGACCTGTTTTCTGAGTCTCTTAGAGAAAAGGTTGAACCTTGACAGCGCGGCGGCGAGTTCCAAATAACAGCAAGCGGATACGACTGGCTTCTACAAGAACACGGATGATGAACGAGCAAGCGCCGCAATCACCAGAAACAAGAGGTGGACTCCATACATGAGCCGAGGCGGCATACCAATTCCAGTCGCGATGCTTTTTCCTTTGGTTCATTCTCAGCATGAGCCATTTTCACTCGCGGTACGATACATTCGTGCAACAATCTGATTTTGACGAGTTTCCGGTTTTTTCTCCAATGTCCCCTGAGCGGACTAATAGATTTTTTCTGGACGAGAGCGGCAGTGAGGCTTCGACTCGGCATGAACGGATGGGCAGGTATAGAAACAGCCTCGAAGGGGAGTCAAACTTATGATACCAACGAGGATTTTCTGCTCGACAAGGCCCCTCCTATTGTGTGCCTAGCGGAGTATCGTGACCGCCGCGGAGGCTGTTTGGCTATGGAGACTGATGATAGTCTCCTGTAATACTATGCTTGGTCTCGAGAAGTTATCAAGGTCTGATCCTCCCCTTTTTTTTACACTTGATGTGTATACTACGAGAGGATCTTCTAGCCCAGCATTGTGCATTTTTATCTTTTCAGCAGCATGGAAAACGGAAGGGATAGGAGGCATTGGACTATCAAAAAAATAATTTCTGGCTTCGTCTGAACATGATTAAAAGTATTGTACAATGACGTGAAGCATCGTCGGTCCTTTGGCTTCCGCCTCCTCTGGTAGCCGTGGGCATGCATCTGTCTGTTTCGTTGCCTTGTTCGTCTATCGTGGCTCCTTTTTGGGCTCCTGTTGGCTCTCGCACCTCTCCCGTGGCTCCCACAACTTTCAACTTCCATGGTATACACCAAAATGCGCCGTGCCCTTGTTGGTATGACTGGCCCTCTACAGTTCCGGCGTTTTCGAGATTCCTCGCAAGGCACCAGTTTGCCTTTTTGGTGATTCTAAGGTTTTCCTTCATGTCGTCGCCCTACCTGCTCAACCCTTCAGCCCAGCCGCCGCCTTGGCCAGAGACCCGCCGCTGCCCCTAGAGCTGAAAATACCCATGATACCGAATCCGACGTAAAACAGCGCAAGCGGGTACGCCACGAGACCGCGCATACCCCTCATCCGTCCAACAGCGCAAAACATGCCCGAGGCGGAGTACGTGCACCAGAGGATAGCCATGGTGGTGAAGACGATACCGAGGGGCGTGTCCATGGGCATAAAGACGCCGAACACGCTGGTGGCCACCAGAGGGAGGAGGCAGTAGCCCAGCACGGAGGAGGAGCGAGTGAAGGTCAGGGTCGAGGAGAAGTGGCCCGCGGCGTTGCGCGACGGGTGGTCGTGGTGGGTGTCCGGGGCGCCGGGGTAGCCTCCGCCGACGGAGGAGACGGGCCCGCCGTATTGGGGTGCTTGGGGTGCTGTTGAGGGGTGGGCGTCGGTGGGCGTCATGAGGGAGAGGATTATGTGGAGGGAGGTGCTTCCTAGGAGGGCGAGGCCGTAGATGTAGCCGAAGTGGATTTTGCCGGAGAGGAGGAGGAAGGTGCCGTACTGAGAGAGGAGAGAGGTTAGCTTTGTATTTGTGGTAGGGAAGGGAGGTGAGGCTTTGGGTTTTGCAACGTACGGAGAGGACGAAGAGTAGGGGACCGAAGAGGTCTGCGTCGTCCATTAGGTGTTGGTCGATTCGGCGTAAGGGGTTCAGGACCGCCAGAGTCTGCAAATCATCGAAGGTCAGCCAAGATGCTCTCCCCATGTTCAGATCCATCCTTATAGAGGTTGGGGGAACAAGTTCTCTCAATGCTTCACGCCCAATCGCGCATCGCACCCAATAAAACACACCTTTGCCTGAATATGCCCAAAGTTAACCCCAAGCTCCTCGAGCAAGGGCGGCTCGCCATCATACCCTTCAGTCGAAAAGGCCGCCAGCCAACCCGTGCGCAGACCGCCCTGCTCGCCCATGCGACCCGATACACCGACGCCGCCGCCAGGAGGGGCGCCAAAGGCTGCCGCACCGCCGAAGCCGCCTGCCGCGGCGGGTTGGGCTCCGTAGCCGTAGGAGGCCTGTTGTGGGGTTGCGTGGCCCGAGACGGCGCCGGCTGGGGAGTAGGAGGAGGGGTAGAACTGGAGGTTTTGGGCACCTCCTCCTCCGCCGCCGCCGCCTCCTGCGCCGGGGCCGTAGGATTGTTGGGGTTGGTAGTAGTTTGACATCGTCTGCTATGTATGTCGGATTTGAGAGGTTGAGGTTGAGGTCGATTTGGTATAGGTAGCTTAGATGTTGGAGTGCCCTTTCGATCACTACCCCCTTGTCTGGAGTAGGCGCGCCTCGATTCCGTTTCGTTTCGTCGTCGGTTCGTGATAGGTGTCGTTGCAAATCTGGTTGCAATGAGTTGTGTGTAGGATATAGGAGCTAGTCGTCGGTCGTGGGCTCGAGAGCCGTTTTGCGCCGGGGTTGCGAGGCGCGTTTGGGTGCGTGAGTGGACAAGTGGTACCTGGAGCTGGCGATATTGGAGACGTAGCTTCTTTCGAGGCTCACCACGTCAGTCACCAGCAAGAATCCTTCTTGCCTGAACCTTGAGGCATGAGCGTTATGCCTGTCAGGCACAGATGTTTATCGATAAGACAGCTCTGCTTAGCCTATTATCGATAAGATAACCTCTGATCATGTTTCCCTTGGACCTTTTCTTGACGACCCTGGACCGGCATTCCTTGTTCCCCAGTTCTCCAGTTCTTGTGGACGTAGCATGTACACCTATCCCGGGGTCCCATACGTTAGCGCAGTGAATTGACAGGGAGGGTGGCCAATAAGTACAGGTTCTATCCTTTCTACCTAAATTCTATAGCTAATCCGGAGACAGTACTTTGAACTCCTCACTATCGAACCTTCTACCTATTTCTACTATTTCTCCCTACTTTTTATTACTAACTTTCACCTTAACTATATATATAAAATATTTTTTAAAAAATCTTAAGGGAATATTTTAAAGTACTTATCCTAAAATCTCTTTTTATTTTATATATAAAAATTAGAAAAGTGACTTTGCAGGGCTGCTACTAGATTTGGTAAAGTCGGCTACCATTTCACGAGCTAACGTATGGGACCCCGGGATAGGTGTAGTGTATTATTCCCCGAACACATTATGCATCAGCAGGATGAGATGAACTGCGGATAAAGCAACGCATAAGTCACTAGATCATGTCATCATCCCGCTTAGATTGTCATCGTCACGCAATTCTCTCATCTCTGCTGCAACTTGCAAGCATCAGCTCCAGCAAGTGTTTGCCTCCAGAGAGCGAACAACGGCAGCCAATTCCTCTTCCATCTAGCGTCAAACAAAGCGCAAATTTCTGCCCGCCAGATTAGGCAAGCAATTCTTCCAAGGATGTTTGTCCGGGGATGGACGCTTCTTCTGCCAGCCCACATAACCCAATCCCCAACCAAACAATACGCTTGTGGGCAGACTGCGGCAGTTTTCTGCTGCTCCTGATTCTCCTCACTGGAGCCCCTATCAACCCATGGCTTCGGTAACTGGCCACGAGGTGACTGGGCCGCCAAGCATCACGGTAGTGGACTTCCATCTCCACCCAAACCACGCAGAACCAGAAGTTCTGGACAACATCGCGAGGTCAGAGAGTGCATGCGCTCTCCAAGATGGACAAGTTTCCCTTGTTCTCATCTCATTTTAAGGTGATTATGCTATCACTAAATAGACATTTGGTCCTCGGGCATGTTTCGTTCGAAAAGCCGACCATTTGGTGTCGTGACATTGCTCAACTGAGTCGTGTGCCTGCTCAATACGATTTAAAGCCCTAGTCAACGTTCCATCGAGTCCGTGTACGGCTGCTCTCCGAGATGGTGGACTGAGATCTTCCGGTCGAGGCTCTCTCCGGTGCCCGAGGAAGTGGTGCGAGCTGCTTTTCCGTCGGGGTCGCTGGTGTACTGTCCTCCCTCGTGGCTCATAAACCGTGTATTACCTTCTTCAACAACCTCGACCGCATCCCTAGTAGGCCCAGGGAACCCCTCGTTCATGCGGTCCTGGGAATCTCTCGATTGCCGGGATTTCTATCCTACGGAGATGTCGATGGATCCTACCTCGAAGCCAGGTCTCCATCAATGAGGCGGCCCTACGGTGGTGGAGTTTGTTTTCCACCAACGGGAGGACGGTCTGCTTTCTAGCCCAATTTAACAAGGGGGTCAATGGTGGTTGCGAATAGAATGCCACGGCCTGGATAGCAGCTGTCTGCAATGAAAGTACAGCGTTACTTTCATCAAGACCTAGACTGACAGCTCTCAGAGACGAGGGCTCCCTGTTGACGATGCGAAGTTTGTATTTAAGCTTGATGGCAGCCGGCTAATCGGCAAGAGCTGATCCCTCTCGATCAGTCATCACTGCTGCAGTCATTCATTCCTTACCTTGCCATTGGTCTTTTTGGTCTTTTAACAGCAAACATGGGTCTCTACAGGTTCCTCATCGCCATCCTCCCGGTCGTCTTGGCCGCGGACCTCTACGTCGCGCCCGCCGGCTCAGATAGCGCTGCCGGGACTCTCGCTGCTCCTCTCAAGTCCATCCAAGTTGCCGTCGACAAGGCCGTTGCCGGCGACACCATCTACCTCCGTGCCGGCACATACTCGCCCACGACTAACATCAAGATCACCAAGAGCGGCACCTCCGCCAAGCCCTACACCCTGACGGCTTACAACGATGAGGCCGTCACCATCGACGGAGAGGCTTTGCCCGGCACCCCCGGCGCTCTCGACTCCTCTCTTGCCAACGCCGACCGTGGTGTTCTTCACATCGAGGGGGCCAACTACTGGAAGTTTTACAAGTTGACCATCATCAACGGCCCCTACGGTGTCTACCTCCGCGACGGATCCAACAACTACTTTGAGCGCATCGTCACCCACGACAACTACGAGACGGGCTTCCAGATGCAGGGCTCCCTGAGCAACAACCAGGTCATCTACCTCGACTCCTACCGCAACCGCGACCCCCGCAAGAACGGCGAGAGCGCCGACGGCTTCGCCTGCAAGGAGGGCTCCGGCACGGGTAACATTCTGAAGGGCGCTCGTCTTTGGGAGAACGTCGACGACGGTTTGGACCTTTGGTTAGTTATATCTTCCCACATTCCCCAAGCCCACCTAAACACCCGCTAACAAACATAACAACAGGGAGTTCAAGTCCCCCGTCACCATCATGGACACCATCTCATGGGGCAACGGCGTGAACCGCTGGGGCTTCACCGACTTCCAGGGCGACGGCAACGGCTTCAAGCTGGGCGGCGGCGACGCCGCCGACGTCGGCTCGGCGAACCACGTCATCACCAACAGCATCGCCTTCAATAACGTGGCCAAGGGCTTCACCGACAACAAGCAGCCCGGCAACTTCCAGTTCACACGCAACACAGCCTACAACAACGGCGCCGTCGGCTTCCAGACCATCACGACCAAGTCGACGCTCAAGAGCAATGTCGCCGCCGCCAACTCGGCGACCACTGCCAAGTCGGGACAGACGTCGCTCGTCAGCGGCACCACCAGCAGCGGCAACTCGTGGGACGGCAGCGCGACCTGGTCCGCTTCGAGCTTCAAGAGCGTCGATGTTAGCTTGGTTAAGGGTGCACGCCAGGCCAATGGCAAAATTGTGGCGAGCGACTTCTTGATTCCTACCTCTGGTGAGGCCATTGGTGCCACCACCACCTGGTCCTAGATCTCGTTTTCACGTCTTGGAACATACTATCTTATCCCGTCAATAATTCATCTGTACATACTTAGACTGCCATAGAGCGGAGTACATAAACCAACCAGTACATATCCTCTTACCTATAAGACTCTTCTGCCCTATTCAGCGCTAGAGATTTTGCCTGAATGATTTGTCCCCTGGAAGCTTCGGAATGGTTGCTACTCAGTCACGGAGACTGATGTACCAAGATTCTGAACAGTCGGGTCGGCCTAGTAACCCCTCAAGGTTGTGCTGTGAATGTCTGCGCCAACTCCTATTCTTCATCGTGCCCTCTATGCAGTAAACAACATGAGCATCAGACACTCGAGGTGAAATCAAGGTTCCATGGGTATGCAGTGCCGTCGAGACGTTGAAAGAGAGCACAAGCGCAGCGGAACATTTCGACGATGGACTCAAACTCAAAATCAAGCCCCGTGCCCTGTTGACAAGGGGAATCCATTGCTCATTTCCCGCGAGCGTCAGGGTGAATAACAAGCCACAGGAGAGGCGGCCTACTTGAATCAGTGTTGTGGCTGAGGAGAGCACATGTGGCGCAGTATGCACGGAAGGCCCGAGAAAAAGTTGTCGGCGCCCGGCCAAACCCGCTTCTCCGAAGCGCAGGAAGCTCGGAATTTGTCGTCGGCAATTTCCATGTCGTCGATGGATTTTTTTGGATAGGTTGCGAGCCATCTTTACGCCCAGCGCCCCCCCGTATCAGCCAAGCTGTACTGAACACGCGCGACATCGCATCTCGGGTCCCTGTATACCGTGCGATCAGTCATCGAGCATCGATCCGCCTCCATCAACAACATCTCTACCGCCCTTCGCGCAGAGGCTACTAATACAGCAAACATGGTGAGTTCGCCTCAAGCTTTCTCCTCCTACCCTACTCTCTCTCTCTCGCGCGCGCGCGCCCCTTCGAGCCCGAATGCGCCGCCAGAGCTCATCAACCTCATACCGATCCTGCGAAGCGAAACCCGACTAACCCTCGCAACCCTTAGGCGTACCGCCTCATCACCCAAGTCGTCTTCGTCGGCACCCGCATCGTCGGTCGCTCCTTCGCCGCAGCCTACAAGCAAGCGCAGGCCTCCTCCGAGTACGCCCGCGCGCAAGCCAAGAACGGCAACGCACCCGCCGGCACAAAGGGTGCCGCCTCCGGCGGCTCGGGCATGACCCTCGACGAGGCGTGCAAGATCCTCAACGTCGAGGCACCCGGCAAGAACGGCGCCGACGCCAACCCGGGCGAGGTCATGGAGCGCTTCAAGAAGCTGTTCGACGTCAACGATCCCAAGAAGGGCGGCAGCTTCTACCTCCAGAGCAAGGTGCTCCGGGCGAGGGAGAGGTTGGAAAAGGAGATTGGGCCGCTGGTGGAGAAGGAGGAGGTCGAGGCTGAGGTGAAGGAAGGCTTCAAGCCTAAGATTTACAAGGACCGGTGAACTGCCACCGCGAGAACTGCGGCGGCGGCGGCAGGACGGTCGTCACGAGGACGCTGACGCAGTAACGGACGACGGAAGCTTCTCCTGCGACGAGCGATCTTAGGCCGGGCCAGACCGAACCGATGTACGAACGGACCCCGACGGAGGGATGGGAGGGGGTATGACCACTGAGCGTGCTCTGCCAAAGAGCTGCTCGAGGGTCAGAAAACTGTATTGGAACAAACTTCACTCGACTCCGCATGGCATGGCGTTTTTAGG
Source organism: Colletotrichum cuscutae (assembly GCA_030869315.1). NCBI lineage: Eukaryota > Fungi > Ascomycota > Sordariomycetes > Glomerellales > Glomerellaceae > Colletotrichum > Colletotrichum cuscutae. The sequence goes on from MPDP01000005.1 coordinate 66,690, forward strand.
AGGTGGAATCTCTTTTTTGATTATTTTGGCGCGCGCGCTCACGGCACCGCCAGCATTGGCACGGTTAGACGATAAAAGGGGGCTTTGCGCGAAGAAAATTTGTTAATACTACTGTACTATAAAGCATGATGGGAAGAGAAGGAGAAAGAGAGACGGGGGGCTTCGGACCGATGGGAAGAGGTCTTTAGAGAATGCAAACACCATATTGCTACTCATGCATAGAGCCAATGAAATGCGTCTCACTCTTGATTGAGTTGTTGACTGGTGGCTCAACGCTGCTTGGATTCTGGCATTTTTTCACGACTTTGGGTGAACATGTTCCAGTGCCATGCTGACCGACTGTGTACATCAATTTTGACTTATTCAATCCTTTTCAATTTACATTATCTCATTATTTCGAGCAGCCAGCCGCCCCTCCGATACTCGGCCTACATCAAGTACCTCACAACAGCGCAGGACATCCATCCCCACCCATCAACACAGAACTACATGCCTCAAAATTCTGCCCAAACACAAAAAGTGAACTGATCGCGATGATCAGTCCCGGGTAATTGCCCAGAGGCGGATTCGAACCGCCGTCAACACGGATCGCTGTATAAAAGAACCACAACGTATCATCCTAACCAACTAGACGATCTGGGCGAATTGAAGCTTGCATGTACCCCCATGGTGGGGGAGGAAGCTTGGTTGACAAATCCGCTCGGAAACGGATCTATGGATGGACTCTCAAATGAGGTGGGAGACGAGATGCGTGAGGGCTTACGCGCGGTGGAGCAAGTGGATGTATTCCTTCAGAGCTGCATGGAAGTCTCGTGAAAGACTTGAGAGATGGGTAGAAGAAATATGGCTTTAGAAGTTGTTGCTCAGACTTCAATGGTTTGATTGAAATGCGTGCTGTTATTCTTGATGGGGCTTGATTGCGTTGCTAGGGTTGAATTTCGAAGCGCCCTCAAACGACAAGTCTATGATCTCGCGAGTCTCAAGACACTGAGTGTCACGAGTTATGGCACACAGCAATAGGCATACAGAGTATAGTAAAAGTAGCTTAACTATTAAAGTAGAAATAGATAAAAAGAAAAGGTCTATATATACGATATCTAAAATAAATACGTAATTTAGCACGTGACGGGTACTTTATAAGATACGGTTACTATCCTTATTACGTAATATACCCCCTAATTACTATTACTAAGGAGTTATTATACTTAATATAGAATTTTTAAATACTTTTATAAAGGCCCGATTTAGTTAAATATAAATAAAAAAATAAAGTATAAGGGATACGCGTCTTTTAAACTACGTTTATTATAAATATATCCTTTTATTTAAAATAAATAGAATCCTAACTTAGAATAGTACGTATTTTATTATTTTTAGTATATAAATTACTAAGAGCGAGGCTATTTAGCCGCTTTGCGTATATCCAAATTCTTATAACGTTACCTAGCTATTATTTTTTTTCCTCTTTTTAACTTTTTATAGTTATTATAAATACCCCCGTTTATTACGCGCGTACTTATACTATTAAATTATTTACTAATTTTATTTTAAATATAATATTTAATATATCTAAAAATAATAGTAAGTTTTATATAATTTTTATAATACTTTTTATATACGGATTATATAGTTTATTAAGACCCCCGACGGAGCAATCCGCCGGGGCCGTACTATATATTACATATTAAAAAAAACTAAGTATATTACGCTCTATACCTAACTACTAACTAAAATAGCTCCTAACCTTCTGCCGCCCGCTTATAAAGCGAGCTTTACTTACTTTAACGTATATAAGACCTCTTAATACTAGCCTACGTAGGTAGCTAGGTCTAGTATAATTCTTTTTTTTATATAAGTATTATTATCGCCCGGGGGGTTTTATAAGAGCTATTTAAAGTACTAACTTATTACTCTAACCCTATATACCTCTAGTTTATTTATTATAGCTATTATAACTAGGCTGGTATTAATATACTAGATCTTAATATCCGTACTAGCCCGGTTATCTATAGCGCTTATAATATTACTTAGCCGAATTCCGCACTACTAAAAAGCACTTCGCTACTCCTTAGGCATATTTACGTTAATTATAATAATTATAGTATTAAGCTAGCTAAAAAAAAGCGCCTAGCCCGAGAGGGATAGACTTATTAATAAGCATCTTTAGCTTATTAATTACTAATTATATACTAAAAGTAAAGTAGGTTCTCGTTAAGGTAATAGTTTATATATTAATAAGTTTATCTAGTAAATTTATTTAGTAAATTTATTTAATAGATTTATTTAGTAGATTTATTTAGTAGATTTATTTAGTTTAAATAAAGAGCAGCTTTAAGTAATATTAAAAACGATAAAGATAAAAAGAATCTTTACGAGCTCTAGTATAGTAAAAGAGCAATAGATATTAGCCTATTTAGCCCTTTCTTTAAAAACCTCTACGTCGCTATTAAAGTTTAAAACCGCTACGGTTAAAAAAGGCCGCCTCTAACTATTACGGCCGATTATTATAGCTAACTATTACGGCTAACCTCTATTATTAACCTTTCTAGCCGGCGCCGCCGTAAGATAGCTTACTTATCTTAAATTAAATAATAGTTTTCGTATTAAAATCACTATATTACGTTAAGTACGTACTTAGGATATATTATACATATTATATAGTTAAAAAGTATATTATATTATATAATTTCCTTTAAAAGCGTAATCCCGTTAAGGTCAATTTTTTATACTTATAAAGCCGGAAAAAAACCACTATATAGTTTATTAAGAGTTTAGATAAGTAATAATACTAACGAGCCTCTCGTAATTATTACTCTCCTTTATACTATTTAACTTACTTATTAAGGCCTAGTTACTAAGCTCTCCCTCTCTAACTAAGAGGATATTAAGGTTATTAATTAAAATACTAAGAATTTTATTAAGTTCGAGGCTTTTATTAGTAGTATTAATAAGGATAATAATAAAATAAATAGTAATAATAAAAATTCTAATAAGCTTTTACTTATTTTTCTTTCGGAGCTTAAGAATAAGAGTAAGTTTAGTTTGGATATTAAGCTCTTTAAAAAGGGTATATTATATATTATTATTTTAAAAATTCCTATATGATATTATTCTAAATTTTAAAAAATGTAAGGCTAGTTTTTTTTTAAAAAGTAATAAGAAGTAAAAAAGAATGCTAAGAAGCTAAAGTACCTCTTATAATAAGTATAGTTCTCTTTATTATTTTAAGCTTATTTAACGTATATTTAGTCCCTAAGAAGCTTAAAAAAGAGGTTCTTAAAAAATAGGATATTTAATATATACCCTATTTTTAAATAGCCCTCTAATATACTAATCCTAAAGATAGTAATTATTATTTTATAAAAAATAATAGCCGGTATATACGCTACTTTAATAGCCGTTTAGTTACGTAATATATTAATATACTAATCATTTTATAACTAATAGCCTAGGCCCTTACTAAGGTTATTATAAATAGTACTCCCTTTTTTATAAATATATTATTTTTTTTATTATTAAAAAGCGTACTCTTAACTATAGTTTTAATAAAATATTACGAAGCTTTATAATATTATTTACTAAATAAATAATAATATTAAGATATATAAGAACTATATCGGTTTTTATATAGAGGACTTCTTTTTTATATTATCCTAGCCCCCTTTTTAAAATATACTTATATTATTAGTTATACTTATTTTAGTCGTTTATAACTAACTTTTTACTACGCTACTCGCTCCCGTACCTTAAGTTATTAACTTAATAATCGTTTTACTTCTTACTCCCCCTAGTACTCTTATTATTTATAATTTTAAAAACTTTAAAATATATAAAGCGCGGTTTTTAATAAGTATAACTAGCTATTAATACTATAGTCTTAATAGTCTTATACTTCTTAAACTAGGATTTTAAATAGTAAGTATAAGCCCGAGTTTTATTTATATATATATATATATATATACTTTATAAAATAAGGTTATTTTAGGGGTTTAGGCCTTTAGGCTAAGAAAAGTTCTATTTTATTTATTTTTAAGCCTCTAGGCCGTATTTTAAGTTCTACTTATTATTTATTTTTAAGTATTAAGTTTTTTTAAGTATAGTCTAAATTAATTATTTTTAACTACTTTAGCTATTTATAATAACTTCTTATATATCGTAGAAGTTAAAAAGTATATAAAAATATTCGAACTTAGTTTATAAAAAGTTTTTAATAAGCCTATCTATTAGTATATCTTTTATTATTATATAAATAACTTCGAAGCTACTTTTAATATACTCTTATCTTAGCTATATATTCTATATATTAATATAGTAAAGTTAAGTAGTTATTTTTTTTCCCTTATAATAAGTCGAATTATTTACTAATTATCGTAGTTAACTAATTATACTTCTCTTAAGTTAAGGGTAATATTTTTAAAAAAGCGCTTTAGAGCTATAGTTTCTTTTATAGTTTTTTTAAAATAAAGAAGTTTAGTTTTAATAATTAACGTCGTAACTATCGCTTAACGTACTAATTTTTATTAAATAAGGCTATTAAAAAAGAATATTATATATTCTTAAGATAATCGTTATATTACTTTATTATTTATAAAGCTAATATCTTTAGCTAGGGTTAATAATTATATACTTAGTATACTACTGTAATAGAGCATAAGATATCTTATTATATAAAAATACTAAATATATTAGTTAATTACTTTAATATAAGTTACGCTCGGGTTAGTTAAGAACTATAATAATTATAAATAAGTAAAAGCGACGTCTAGTTTAATTATAATAGCTATATAAAATATATTTCTAACTTTTTTTTAGTAGCTCTTTATTTCTATTTTTATTACTTACCCCTCGTTTAGTCTAAACTCTTTTTAAAAAAGAGAGGTAGCTAAATATAGTAAATTTATAAAGTCGAAGCGCTTAGTAACTCGCTCGATATATACGTCGTAAATAAGATATATCTTATAAGTAGTGCGGTTTTATAGAATCCGTATTCTAAAAAAGTAATTAATTAGTCCGTTCTCTTTAAAATTAATATATTTTTTATACTATTAATAATTTTTTAAGCCGCCCTTTAGTTATTTTAATAATATAAAATAATAAAATCGTTAATATAAAATACTAGTATTATCTTTTTATTTATAGTTTAGTAAATATAGATTTCCTTATAGCTATATATTATATTTATATTACGAAGTATAGATATAAAAGTTTAGAACTATAGAATTAGTAAGTCTTAGAGGTTATATAGAGCGTATTAGAGTTTACTTACTTTATTAATAACTTTATATTTCTTTAAGAATTTAATAATTACTAGTTTTTTATTTTTAATAAGTATATTAAAGAATGCGTTAATAGTATTATATTAGTTAGCCTTAAGGTCGAATTAGGTAGTTATTATTATTATAAGCCTAAAGGCCTTTATAATAAGCGTTAAAGCGTACGTATTTTATAAGGAGTTAAGTAGTTATATATCCCCCCTTATATATATATACGTACTTTTACTTCGCAAACCTCGTTATTAGCGTTATACTTATAAATATATACCTATTTTAATAAAAATAGGCTCTCTTATTAAGGATTACGGTCGACTTTTTTTATATACTAATATCTCTTAGCTTTTTAATTTCTATATTTATAATATTCCTAAGTAGCTTTTATAATTATTATAAAAAATATTTAATATCGCTAAACTTCTTTAATAAGCTTTAAAAGTTAATTTTAATAAGTTAGGGTTTTTAAACTCTTTTAAAGCGCTCTAAGTAAGTCCTATAAACTACTCCCTTTATTATTTAATAAAGTATTATATATCTTATACTACTTTTTTTTATAACTTTTTACTAATTAAGTATAAAAATAAAAAAAAGTAGTTCTAGTAGCGGTTATAGTAATTACCGTTTTCTATATTCGAATATAAGAGTATTATAAAAATATTATTATTAAAGCGTTATAAAGGTTTATAGGTCCGGTTTAAATATCTAGGACCTAGTAGAGCTTTACTTAGTACTTAATAAGGCGGTTTTTATAAGCTCTATTTTTATATAATATTAGAAGTTTATTATAAAGGTTCCTTATTAACGTCGATTTTAGTATTAAGAATTATTTTTTTATAATTAGTACCTCGTTTACTACGTACTCTAGCGTTTTATTAAGAGTTATTAAGAATTAAAAGCTTAAGAACTTTTATAATATATATAAATACTCGCGGGGAGGACTATAAACTATATAGAGCCGTTTATAACTTAATTATTATACCCCTTTTTTTACCCCTACCCCCGAGCTTATATAAAGGGTTATTTTAGGGGTTAGTAATAATAATAAGATTATAGTAGCCTCTTTAGTCTTATTAACCGTACTTTATAATATACTTATTAATTACTTAACGTTCTAAATAATTAAAAATCTAATAATAATACTATTTTTAATTATAGAATTATCTTAAGTATTAGTATTTCTAAAGTCTAAATCTACTTTCCTAAGTACTCGAACTAACTTATTATTAATATTAAAGAGTTCTTTTATCTCTTAAGTTACTAGATTTACTTACTTATTTATAATAGCTTACTCCTCGTATATATAATTATAAAAAACTTTTTTATTAAACTTAATATTCTTTATAATAAACACCTACTTAAGCGCGGGTACTTAGATCTTATATAGGTTATATATTTCTAATACGTATTTAATTAAGTATTTTATATACCTATAGGGAAGTACTTTAAACTCTTTTTAATATATACCCCTCTTACGATTCCTATAAAAAGAGTATACCTAGTAGCTATATATATATAGAAATTACTAAAATACGAGGTTATTAATTTAGAATCCCGTACTTAGTAACCTATTTATTATTAGCGTTAATACTACTTTTATTAATTAATTTTTATTATAATAAGCGAATCTCTATTATTAGCCTCCCGTAAGGTAATATTATAAATAAAGATTATTACTAATACTATTTTATTTTATAAATTCGTAAGGAGGTTTATAAAAAGGCGTATTTTATAAGCTTTAGTAATTACTAATTAACTTACTCTTTTTATATTACTTACGGGTTTTTTTATATATAGAAGTAAAAGTTTTATTCTAATTCTTAGCTTATTATATTATATTTTATATACGTATTTAATATTAGTAATTAAAAGGGCGGTCTTATTATTATTTTTAAAAAAGTAGATTAAAGTCCTTTTTTAATAGCGGATCGCTACCTCGAGGCTCTATAATATAAAAAATACTTCCTCTTCTATTTTAGTCTTTAAAAAGAACCCCCTAAGCTACTTAGTATATTTATTAAAAACTATTAGTATATACTATCGTTTATTAGAAAATAGCTCGAAATACAATAAATCCTAATATATATAGTACTATAGCTATGAGGCTCTTTTTAGAAGTAGTCCTCTTAAGATTACTAACTTAGCCTTAAAAAATATATATACTTTATACTTAACTAATAATAGAGGTTTAATATATATATTACGAGTTTTATATAGTAATTAATAAAGAGTATTAGGTCCGAAATAACCTATTTTAAAGTACTATAAGAGCGCGCTATTAAACCTCTTATAAATATATTAATATAAATAACGGAAGTTTCCTTAACTAACTAGTAATATAATACTAACTAAGCTTTATAAAATATACTTAAGGGTTATAAAAAAAGGATAGGATTAGAAAAGCTTATATTTAAAAAAAACTAAGTTATTTTTTTAAATAAGCTACTTTTTAATAGTACTCTTTTAAAGCGTTCCTTATTAGAAAGTATAATCTAGACCGTAGTACTAGAGTATACTTTTATTTAGTAAAGTCTCTAAAACTATATTAATATAAAATCCCTTAACCCTTTGGGGTCCGGTCCGCCTCATTAGGGGCCATCTTCGCCTTCACGGGCAAGCTAGTCTATTAGGGTTAATATTAAGTATCTTTATTACGTACTTTAATAAAACTTTATAACTAACTATAGCCGGCCGTAGCCGTTACTAAATATTAATAACCCTGTTATTATAGTATATTAATTACTTTCTTAATAGCCGAATACTACCCCTTACTTTCTCTCTTTATTTTATTTAATAATAACCTCTCCTTAATATTCTTATTTAATATACTTACTTATGCTCTTTCTAAGCTCTTAATTATATTATTAAGTCTAAGCTTATTTATACTACTCTATTATATTAAAAAGGCGCTAATAAGGGCGACGCTTATTATAATATATTTATTTATCTTCTATAAATTAATATTATAAATATAATATTTATTAAAACGGTCTCTCTATAGCTCCGGGTCGTTTAGTATAATACTTATAAAATCGAACTTCTAGCTATTAAAAAAGCCCTAAGGGTCGATAAGTTAGCGTCTTAGTATTTTAATAAAATATACTTAAAATAAACGGCTAGATAGTAATAGTATAATAGTAATAAATAGCGAGGAAAGTAGCGTTTTTAACTTTAATAAAAAAAACGAGGTAATAAATATATATATATATAAGTTAAAGTTAAAAGTATAAGTCAATATTATTCTTAACAACGGCAACGAGGGCATCTCTAATACTATACTATTATAAACTACTATTACTTAAAAAAGTAGCTAACTTAACTAGGTGCGCAGACTCATAAAGTAGTAGCGTCGGGCACCTAATATCGTTATTAATAATCCGTAGTTATAAACTTTATAAGAGGGAAAATTAAAAAATTAAAAATCTAAAAAAAATAGTTTAGTAAGATAGTATAAATATTTACTAATACCGTATATTAATACTATATAAATAATACTAAGAACCGCCTGAGTAACTAGTAAAGGCAGAATATATAAATAAATAAAATCCCTTAATATAAGTAACGTTCTAAAGCTTTAAGTTATAAGTTCCTTTTTTCTTAGGGCTATTTTAAACGCCCTTTATAATACGAGTACTATATATAGTAATAAGTAATATAATAATTCCTAATTTAATATAGTTATTATTACTAAATAGTACATAACTCTTAAATTTAAAAAGGCTCTTATTATTAATTAAATATATTACTTTATAACTATTTATTACCGTACTTTAAAATAGGGAATAAGTACTATTTATAGGAGTATTAAAGATTACGTTTATTTCTAAGTCCTAACCCTTTATAAATATAATAATTACGTAGCCCTCGTTATAGTTTATTAATAAGCTCGCTTTAAGTTAGTTAGAGGATCTTTTTAAAAACCTAGGTTTCTTAGGGTTTCTATCGTTCTTTAGCTATTTAACTTTCTTAAACTTATTATAAAATAATTTTTATTTATTTAATTTAATAATAATAAGGACTTCTTTTATCTAGCTTTTTAGTATTTATATTAATAATTTACTAGCGTTTTAGTTTATAAGTATTTATTTTAATTTTTAATACGTTATTAGTTTCTATAAATATATACGATTATAAGGGTATATAATATTATCCTTATTATTTACGTCGTTAGCTATATTAAAACGTCCTATAAAAGTAAAATAAGCCCCTTTTTATTTTAAAAGTTACTTAGTATATACGTCCTAAGTTACTAAGCTAAATATATATATAATCTCCTCGAGGGTCTTAGTATTTATTTTAAAAGCTATTAATTTACTAAAAGTCTTATATATACGTTAACTTTATATAAGGTTAAGTTTAGACTTAACTATAATTAAAAAGTTAAGTATAGCGATCTCTTTATTAATTTCTAAAATATCGTACGATTAAGTTTAGAAATAAGTAAATTATTACTTCTTATACTAGCGTTATAAGTTAACTCTGGTCTTTATTTTATAGAGGGCTTATTAATATTCGTCTCGAACTATATTCTTAACTACTATTTTAAAAAGCTAAAGTTCTTATTTTAATTATTTAATAAGTCGTTATATACTAAACTTAGAGCCGTCCTTAGTAGCTATTTAAAATACGTATTTATAAAGAGTAGCGTTAACTAATTTTACTAACTACTAAGCGAGGAGTTTAATATACGTATTAATTATATTACGTTTTTAAGTTTTAAATTATTCGTATTTAATGTCGAGCTCTTATTATTTCTAAATACTCTCGAGTATATAAATCCTCTTTATAAATATAATATAAGGATAGATTTATTTATATAAAGTAAGTAATAAAGCTAGTTTTATAAAAAGAAACCCGGCTTAGTTTTATAAGTTACTTATATTTAAAAAAGTTAAAAGAGTTATATTAGGAATTAAGTTTAAAAGCTATTAATAAAGGACTTTTTAGTTTTTTTAATTATATTTAAACGCTTTATAACGCACTTAATAAGCTCGTAGCTCTTTTTTATTATAAGTTAAGATTAATTATCCGAATTTAAAAAGTAAAATAAATACTATAGAAGGGTTAAAGAGTATATTAAAGTTTAGAATATTTAAATTAATATATTTTTAAACCCTTATACCCTCGTTTATAATATAAAAAGCGTTAAACTATTTAATTTAATTATTATAATTAATTAACTTAGCTTAGGCTAAAATAAGTACGAGTATGGTAATTATTTTAAAAAGATTATAAGAATCGTATTAATAAGTACGTTATTATAGTATAAGGTCTTAACTAAGAGCTAAGCTTATAATTATTACGAGTTATAATATATAATAATAAGTATATAGAGTATAATAAAAGTAACTTAATTATTAAAGTAGAAATAAAAAAAAAGGTCTATATACACGATATCTAAGATAGACACGTGATTTAGCACGTGACGGGCACTTCGTAAAATGCGGTTACTATCCTTATTACGTAATACTAAGAGATAATAACCCCAGACGGAAAGGTATAGTACGAATTACATCCAATGAACAATACCATTTTTCTTATTCCACGCCATAAAGAGGGTCCTCAGCAGCTAGGTTTTTGTCAGGCATGTCAATTATGCCTAGTCGTTCATCTGCGAGACATATAACTGTTGACTATATTCAGAGCCTCAGATAAATCATCCGTTTTGACCCTTTCCATATACTGCGCCCCATTCTCACTTTGCATCTGGACCTCCCCAGTTCCAGAACCCCGAGCAGCCCTCCGTCGCTCGACAATCAGCCACCGCGACGCTGTCATAATAGCCCGGACAATATCCACAAAGTTGAGGGCATTGTCGGATTAGAAGTCTAATTCGACCTCGGCATACGGCCGAGGCTACGCAGGGGCCAATGAGGGGCCCTATTTACGATTACCACAGACTACCTAACCTACGGTTAGAACCTCCTTTTTATACCTTACGTAGTAATATAGATTTATAATTAATTAACCTACTTCGTTAACTTATAGTTCGAACTAATTAACTACTATTTTTATAATAATAATCCTAATACTAATTAATAATTAATTTTTATTATTATAAATTAGTAAAGTATTTTATATAAAAAAAACGACCTCCTCGAATAGAACGTAATAAGAGAATTATATTACTTAACTTTATAAAAAGTAAGTAATAAAACGCGGAATCTCTATAATAGAATAAAATAAAAAAATCGCAGCCCTTAACTACTTATAAAAAGCTAACGTTTATTATATTAAAATAACCCCTAATAATTAATAAAAATATCGAAATAACTAAGCTACTATTATTGACTTTATATAATCCTTCTTTAATAATTAACTTACTTACGGCTAGCCCGTAATTAGAAAATTAAATTAATTAATTAATCAATTAATTAAGTAATAAAAATAATTACTTATATAACTACTTACTTAATCGATTAGTATAATAAACGAGCTTAAAAAGTATAATATGAAAAAGTATTGTGTAATTAAAAAAAAAGATCTTTAAATATAGTATACTTAGAGAATATAGTAAGAAGTATAAAGATTATAAAACTAAGAGATTTATAATATATAAAAGAACTACTCCCGAGGAGCTTATAAATACGACCTTAAAACCTTAAATAATCTCCTTATAGCCCTCTTAACTATCCCCCGGATATTACTTAGGAATATAATATAAAAAATAGTATAATAAAAAGAGAGGAGATTTAGAAATTATAATAATAGCGATCTATAAGTCATAAGTATTACGAGTACTAAAAGTTAACTAAAAAGCTACTACTCTTAAAAAGATTTTTTTATAACCTCTTATTAAAATTATAATTATTATAATAAAAAAAACACTTTAAAAAACCGTGAAAAAGCTCCTTTTTTATATTACTAGCTCCTAATATAAAAATTACTAGTTTTAAAAAAGTAAAAAATAAACTACTAATTAGTAATAATTCGTCTAACGAACGTACACGCCTATCGGGTTTTAACTTAAAAAGAAACGCTACGTAATTAAGATATCGTTAGGCTACTTATAAATCTATTTCTAACGTTAATTAATTAAATAACTAAAAAAGGACCGCTAAGAAAATAGTAACTAATTAAGAAAAATAAGAGTAAATAGTAATAAAGCTCGGTATAAAAAAACGAGAGGAAGCGAAAAGGTCCTAGACCTTAATAAATCTAGTAATTAATAATAATATACTATTACTAAGGCTAATAAATAGCTCTAAAATAACCTTATTAAGATTAAATACGCTAGCTATTATAAATCGAAGTATAAATTAGGTAATAACGAGGAGCGAGTTAGTATATAACTAGAGGAGAAGAATTCTTATACTATATAAATAAATAAAATTTAAACTAAAATACTAAGGAAAGTAGGTATATAAAAATTTAATAATTTTAATAATAAACAAATTAACGTAGTATTAGTCTATTTTATAAAAGTTTATATTTAAAAAGGGCTCGAGGAGTAACCTCTATTTTACGAAGTTATTAATAACTTTAGTAACTAGAATGATAAGTAGTTCGCTAGTACTAATCTAAATATTATAAAGAGGGTTATTAGATTCCTTTACTATCGAGGTATTTTATTATCCTAAGTAATAAAATAAAGAGCTTATAAGACGCTTATTACGATAGTTATTATTAATAAATTTATATTATAAGATTAAAATTAAATCGACCGAGTAATAATAAAATAAAACGACTTTAATAAAAAAGTAAACTAACCGGACTTTTTATTAAAAATTACTAATAATAATATATTAATACCCGCTATAATAAAAGCTATAGAGATTATATAAAAAGAGTAGTTACTAATAATCTTATTAATCTTAGTAACTAGCTTAGTAACGCTACTAATACGTAGTTTACTATATATTAACTAGAGACGTATATAACTAATTACGTAAAGTTAATACGACTACTTTAATATATAAGAGATATATAAAAAAACCGACTTAATAGTCGTTATTATAAGCAATTTACTAACCTTATAAAAATCTTTTTTAAAAAGAAATTATATTTAAAAAAGAAATACGAGGTTCTATAAAAAACCCTTACGATATTTTATAATTACTATAAAAAGTTAGAATCTAAGAGTAGTAATACTACTTAGTAATTAATATTGTACTAACTAGTAAAACTATAGATTATTATTACTAAGTAATACGTACTATTAATCGAACTAATTTTTTAAGTATAGTTAACGTAATTTAAAGTCGCTTTAAAACCTAAAATAAGAGTTTAGAGCTCCTATCCGAGCTAAGGGTATTATTATTTAGATCTATAATTAGAATAATAAAAAAAATAACGAGGCTAGAGATTTTTAAAGAACTTATTAATCGTATTAATAAGCTAATAAAGACGTAGCTAAATAAAAAGATAAATAAGTAAAAAGTTAGATATTTTTATATTATTATTTAAAGAGTCCTAGAGGCGAAGGTAACTTTATACTGACTACTTAAGTATTATAAAACCTTTTATTTAAAATTAAAGTTTAGCTTTAATATCGAGGCTAAAATGCCCTACTAAACACACTTATAATCCTATAACGGCCCTTATTAATAATATTAAGTTAATTATATATATAAAGATAAAAAGAGAGATACTAAGTATAATAGCCGCTGAACTAAAAGAACAAACTCCTTAACTAACTACTAGTTCGATTTAAAATAAAAGTAACGAAAAAGAAATATTTTATATATAAAAAGGACGGCTATTAGTTAAGTAATTACTCTAAAGAAAACGTACTAAATCGTATAAGTAATATAGAGAATTAAAAATAGTAGATAATAAAACTAGCCCTTAGTAATTTAACTAGCTTTTTATTATATATAAGAATAGATCTAGAGGTATAAACTTAGTAAAGGCGTAATTAGTAGCCTAGAAGATCTATATATAATAAGAAATTTAGAAAATAAAGAAGATTCTTACCTCTTATACTAATAAATTAGATTTTAATAAAATTAACGAGATTAACTACTCCTTTTTTGCCCCGTTAGCCTCTAGAGGATATACGAGGCTAAATAAATAAAAAGTAATAAAAGCTCTTAATAAGCAGGCTTTTATCTATAAATAGTAAAAAAAGATCCCTTAGATATTAAATATATAAAAAGGTAAAAAGACAAATCTAATAGGGCTAAATTCTATTTTATTAATATTTAAAAAAAAAACATAGTACCGATCGGCTCTAGAAGTAGCTAAAAGGGTCCTTTTTATACTACTTAAATTACTTAAATACTAAGCTTATATAAGCATTCTACGCTAATAAATAGTACGGCCTAAATATCTTCTAGGGGATTATCTTAAATATAGGGGTATTATAATAGTTAACTAGAAATAAAGGGTAATTCTACGTACTCTAAAAAATATCCCCCGTTATATTAAATACTTTAAAAATAAATATTATAAAGATTAGCTTCGGCCTAAGTAAGAAGATATATACTTAAGTATAATAATCTTTTATATTCTACTTATTAATGTACTATTTTTATTATAATTAAAAAATATAGACTAGTTAAGTATCGTATTTAATAATATAAAAAATAGATTATTAAACGGTAAGTAGTTTATACTTATTAAAAAGCAATAGGAGCATACGTTGATAAGGCTCTAATTAAACGTTAAATTTATTAACTATTTTATAAAAAGTAAGCTTAAACGATTATATAAGCACTTCGGCTACCCGTTAGTAATAAAACTATATAACCTCTTTAAGTAATTAAAAAATAATATAAAAATAAGAGCTCTAAAATACTTAATAAGAATATATTACTAATATTATATAAACGCCTAAAGCCCGCGCAAATTTAAATTTAAATTATATAATAAGCTTAACTTTAACTAAAAAATCGTTATTAATATCTTTTACTTAAATAATCGCCCAGTACTATATATTATTAATAAGGTTATATTATTTTAAAAAAGCTAATTCCTTAGGGACTTACTAATTAAAACTATTTAGTTAATACTTAAAAGAGCGTAAATTAATATATACTAGGGGTTATTAAATAGGATTAGAACTAATATAAAAATAAGCTTTAAATTAGTAAAGTTTAAAAATAATACTACTATATATAGTATTTAACTAAAAATCGTACTTATTAAAGTATATTATAATATAAATAAAGTAAAAAGAGCTTATTAATAATTAAAAAGAGTATTTAAAATTATTTATAACGAGTACCTTAATACTACGGATAAAAAGTATTTTTAAATAGCCTTTAAGTACTATAATAATACTATAAGCTTAAAGGGGCTAGTTCTAATACTTCTTATATTTGGGGTATACCCGAGGATAATAATAGCCTTATTATTATTATTAAATATAGCTTAGCGAGCTTAGGTAATTAATAAAGTAATAAAAGTACTTTAGAAAACGAATATAAAGCGCTAGATTAATAAGACTATTACTACTTATAATAAGCTAAATATAAGCCCTAACCTTAATATATTATTAAATTTAAATATTAAAGTTTAAAAAAACCTATTAAATAATAGTTAAGTTTATATAAATTAATCTTAGTTAATAAACGTTTATATATTATTACTAGAGATCGAGACTAACTATTCAAAATATTAATTACGATAATACGACCGTACTATACTAATCTTAGTAAAGAGATATCGGCTTAATAAAAAAAAAAGCTAAGAGAATCCCCTTAGTAACCTAAAGAGGAGTAGAAAATCATCTTTAATAAAATTATTATAATAAAATAAATAAATAATAATAATAAAAAAAATAGCCCTTATACTACTAAGATATACAAAAAGACCTAAGTAAAAAATACTACTACGGCACTTCGTTACTAATAATAAAATAAGTAATATATTCTATATAATAAAAGAGAAGGCTAATTATATACTCATAACCTAATTATAAAAAGAGGATATAATTATAATAACTAGGAGACCCTTCGAGGGATTAGACTTAGTAAAGGTAGAGATACTTCGTAATCGAAGAGTTTATCGATTTATCCTTTATAACCTAGTTAAATACGCAAATCTACATGTTTTTAAATCGTATATAGTTTAAAAAATAAAAAAAAAGGGTACTTTATAGTTATATAAAAAATCGAGGTACGTTATATAAAGGTACGGTAACGTTAAAAAAACGATGCTATTTACTTAGTTACTTATGGTTTAACGCTATAATTAGTACTTTATAATAGTACTAATAGTATTATTATAGTAAAAAAGGTACTAAATCTAAAGTTATAATATTATATAAGTATATACTTAATTAGTAACCGGGCTTATAAAAAAGATCCTTACCTATTTCCTAAAAGAAATAGCTAATAAATACTTAAAAAGTATAATTATTAAAGTACTTAAGCCGTTATATAGCCTTATTAAATTAAGTACTTATTAATAAGTAACGTACTATAATTTCTATATTAATTAATTATTAATAATTATATTAATATACGATCCTTATTTCCTAATCTTTATATATATAAACGACCCCTTTAGTATTATAAATATATAAATAAATAATACCCTAAGTTTATTAAATATTAAGTTTATAAAAAAGGAGGATAAAGAGCTCTATAAAACTAAATTTATAACTAAACTAAAAAAGATCTTAATATTAAAATTCTTATTAGTATGTAATAAAGGGATTTTAATAATTAATAGGGATAATATAGTATTTTAATAAAAAAAGTAAAGTAAAAAGATAACCCTTATTAACTTAAAATTCCCTAATTATAAAAAATAATATAGGGCTAAACTTATTTAAAGGGCTTATATTATAAGTATTTATTAACTCGAGGCTACTTTTAATTACACTAGAGCTATATAAGCTATAGAACCTATAAAAAGTAATTTTAATACTTTTAATTAATAATTATAATAATAATAAGAGAACTAAAACCGAGGTCTTATTTATTAACTTATTAAGCTTATTTTAATAAAGCTTTACGTATTTATTTATAAGTTATTTATAAATAATAATAACTTAATTTTATAATTAAGATATATTGTTATCCTCGCTAATAAGAACTTTAATAAGGACGATTTTATAATATAAAGTAATATAATCCACTATTCGGTAATAAAAAATTAACGAATTACTTATAATATACTTATATTAAAAGTCTACGGTATAGTTAATAACGTTAACTTTACTTCTATAATTTTAACTATGCTTAAAAAATTATAAATAAACTTAACCTTCTTACGATCCTTACGATTATATATACTAATTCGTACTCGTTATATAAGTACTTTATTAAACTAAGTATTATAAAAAAAAAGAGGCTTATAATAAATATTATAACCCTTAGGTAGTTGTATAAATAATAAGAAATCCTTAAAATCTATTAGATTAATAATTATAATAACCTCGCTAACGTTTTTATAAAAATAATACTTAATAAGGGGTTAGAATAATTCGTTAATAAAAAAAGGGTAATAGTATAAATAAAAAAATAAGTTATATAAAAAGAGTAAAAAAAAGGAATAAAAAGAGATGACTTAATAAAAGGGCCTAAGGTCGAATTAAACCTCTAATCGTAATAATAGTAATAGTAATTAGATTAATAAAAAAAAGTTAGTATCGGATTAGAAGTCTAATTCGACCTTAATATACGGCCGAGGCTACGCAGGGGCCAATAAAGGGCCTTATTTATAATTACTATAGACTACTTAACCTACGGTTAGAACCTCCTTTTTATACCTCACGCAGCAGTATAGATTCATAGTCAATTGACCTACTTCGTCAACCTACGGTTCGAACCAATCGACCACTATCCCTGTGATAGTGATCCCAACAGGCATCCTTCAACGCTCCCCATTGGAAGCCCCGCGCAGAGACGCTGGTCTTGGCGTTAGGCCGAGTAGAGCCGTCAGCTCCATCCCAAACGCCGCATGCGTCCTGCTCTTCTGCTCCTGCCCGTCCATACGCAGTCTCAGGCTGCTGAGGCCAGACTTCTCGGCTTCTTACAGGGATGATTCGCGTCGCAGAGTTCTGGTCTGTGCCCTGCCCATCTTCGTCGTTGGCATTATGTCCGGTGTTTTTCGGTGCCGCCGGGTCTTTGTAAATGGAGTAGGGGTAGGCATAAAGGTGGAGAATTGATACGGCTGCCATCTCGAAGCATAGGAGTGTGTTGGGAATACCGACTGCCCATGACGGGTGCGAGATGTACGCTGTTGGTTTCAAGGGGCCGCCGTCACCTGTGAGGAACTCGAAGATGCCCTGATGTAACTTCTGTGTTAGCACATGTTCATGATAAATGACGGCCAGGAGAGGAGGCTGTTGGGAGCCACCTCTCTAAAGAGGGGAGGTTTGCACTCACGGTCTGAACGTAGAACAGAAACACCACTAGCTTGATGGCGAGGAATTTGAGCAGAGGTCGATGCTGGGCCATCTCCTTTGAGGTTTGGTGGTAGAATTGCAGCAGACACATCATGGCTGTGACGAGGGACAAGATCTCAATGACCATGACCTATTCGTAGTCAGTGTCTCTAGTCTTCGCTCTCTACCATGTTCGACCCTCGAGAATCTTGTCTTGTCTTCACTGGGGTCTAACTCACCCAGATCTTGGCATGACTAGGATCCTTGGATTCCTTGCAATACACGTCCGCCGCTTCCGTGATGCATTTTGTGAGAGCGCCGAAGAACTTGACAGTACAGAACTGGAAGACACAGAACCAAATAATCTACCAAAAATTAGTTAGACGCAGACTATATAAGAGGCACCATGATTATGAGCTGGGTTCACTCACGTTGAACCATTTCAGGCCGTCCTCAGTTTGTCCCTTTTTGTTTCTTCCGACATGTTTGACAAAGAACCGCGTGGGATTGAGCCACTTCTTCGGCTCCACCAAGTTGAAGACCCGGCGTAGTGTATTCAGATCGGGATGCAGCAGCTGGCAGAGTAACAGGAAGAAGGACGCGATGACTAAAGACTCGTAGAACTCGTAAACGCTTCCAATGTACACCTGCTTCTTGTAGAAGACGATACTCAGACTGCATGCGATGGAGTAGACTGGGACCATCAACAGGATCCGGATTATTCTGTGCAACAATGTCTTTTTGTCAGAACCCACGAACGATCTATGATGGGAGAGTGTTAGAGAACGAGATATGCGGAACTCACTGCTTCTGTTCTTTGGGTTTCGTGTAGTTGCTCGCGTGTCTGAAGATGAGGTATGCCGTAGCACAACAGGCGACTATGGTTGCTCCTGCTGATAGAGATATCAACAGGCCGTGGACTCGGATACCGCCACCGAGCTTCTGTTCGATAACTTGCAGTAGATTTGTCAGACGTGCCTTCGACCGATGTTGTCATATATCTTAACGTACTTGGAACATCCAGAGGATGCTCTTTGCATTTCGCCATTGAATCCTCAGGACGGTCCAATTCCGTAGAGTGTCACTCTCGAGTCAAACGGTCCAGGATCTCGGCTCGCGTCTTCGTTCGATCACAAGGGGAGTCACCTTCGGCTTCGTAGGTTTTCGCGCTCTTCCGTGCTCTCTATCCTCCCGATCCTTCTCTCATGGCTGTCCTTTTATCGTTTCTGGTTGTCTTCTCTTTGTGATGACTGTCAATGAGAAAGTATAACAAGACAGATTGTCTGAGATAAAACCAGATTTGAAAGAGCGAGAGACTAGTACAAATATCCAGAGCAGATACTGAAAGAAAACAATTATCAAAGGCTACACGGAATTAGCAATGAGAATATGCATCCTGCGCCTCTGGAGCCCAGGCTTTCTTATCAAGTGAGTGAAAGCTTAGGTAACTACATGAAAGGACCAATCTCACCCAAGCTTTCTGCGTTCTCTTAGCATCGTAGCTAATTATTACCTTACCTATCCTAACGAGACAAAACCTGACGGATCTGCGGGTCAAAGATTATAGTGACTAATTATCGGATTAGAAGTCCAATTCGACCTCGGCTTACGGCAGCTAGCACAGGGACTAACTACGGCCCTTATTTACGATATTCGTAGCCTGCCTAACCTACGGTTAGAACCTCCCTTTTTTATATACGTAATATATTAAAATAGTTTAATTAACCTACTTTATTAACCTACGGTTCGAACTAATTAACTAATATCTTTATAATAAGAATACTAATACTAATTAGTAATTAAATTTTATTATTATAAATTAGTAAGGTATCTTATTATATAAAAAAGACGACTTCTTAATACTACACGGGATAAGAAATTCGTACTAATTAACTTTATAAAAATAGATAAAAAAAGAGTAATATTCGAATATTATATAGAATTAAGTAATCGTAGCTTTTTATTACTTACGAGAGGTTAACGTTTATTACGTTAAAATATACTAATTAATAAAACCGCTTATATAGCTACTATTTTACTACCGCTTTAAGTAGCCTTTTTATTAATATAACTTTTACGTAGCCGGCCCGCGAGTTAAATTAGTAAAAAGAGATATTTATATAATAACTACTTACTTAATTAATTAGTACGACGAACGAGCTCGATAGTATAGTATAAAAGAGTACTACGTAATTAAAAAAAGGGATTCCTAAGTATAAATATTTTTAATAAATATAATAAGAACTTATATAAGAATTATAAAGCTAAGAGATTTATAGTATATAAAAAGGTTTATTATAACGAGAATCTTATAAATATAAAAAAGCCCGCGATCTAAATAATTCCTTATAACCTTATTAATTACCCCCTAGGTATTACTTAGGAATATAGTATAGGGGACGGTCTAACGAAGGAGGAGGGAATTTAGAGGTCTTAATAGCCTCGAGCTATAAGTATTATGAGTATTAGAAGTTAGCCTAGGGAAAAAAGTAGTTATATAAAAGAGGTAAAAAAACTTATTAATTTAAAAAAACTAAGTAACTTCTTACTAGAGTTAGGCTAAGGGAAAAAAAGAGAATTCTCTAGAGGGCTATTAAAAAGCTTCTTTTTTATATTACTAGCTCTTAGTACGGGATTACTAATTTTAAAAAATTAACTAAATAATAAAAAGGATTATTAGCGAGTAATAATTACTAAATTAACGTAATTAAATTATAAAAAAGACTACTTAAAAAACTATAAAAAAGAGTACTAAGAGGTTATAAAAGAAAAGATTTTTAAAGTATTTAACCTTATTAAGTACGAGCGATAGGTAGTATTTTTAATAAGTCCTTTTTAAAGTCCGCGATCTTATAAAAAAGTAGGCTTAATTTTATTAACCGTACTTAATAACCTATCTAGCTCCTTTATAAGCTACCTAGTATTTACTTCTAACTATTATTATAGAATACTATACTAAAAGAAGTAGGTTAAAGAAGGAAGTAATTTAGAAATTATAAAAAATACGAGGCTTATGAGGCTAGAAGTATACGGAATAGCGAAAATCTAACACGGAATAATAAAAATTAGTAACTAATAAAGACCCCGAGACTAATTATTTCGTTTTCTTATAGTAATATAAACGTCTACCGCTACTATTAAAAAAGGGATTATTAAAACCTATTTTTTTATACTAAACAAAAAGAGTAACCTTAGTACGTATAATAGCTAGCGATCTAGAGGGTTAGTAGTAATTACTAAAGATAATAAAAACGAGAGTAGTAACGAGATAGCGAGAGGAAATAAGAATTACTTAGACCTTAATAAATTCGTTAAGTAATAAAAGCACGGGTTTATTATAGCTAGTGCGTAGATTAGATATATTTTTATTAAAATTAAATACGCTAATAATTACTAATATAAGTATAAGCTAGGGTATAACTCTTAGTAAGTTAGGGTAAAAAAAAAGAGAAAGAAACCTAATTTTAAATAAAATCCTAATTCTTTATAAATAAGTAAATATTAACCCGGATTACTAAGGGACGTAGATATATAAAATCGTAGATTAACTTAATAATAAGTAAATTAATATAGTATTAATTTATTTAACTAAGGTTTATAAACAAAAGGGGCTATAGGGGCAACTCCTATTTTATAAAATTATAAACGACCTTAGTTATTAATTAAATAAATAGTTTATAAGCATAAACTTAGGAATTGTAAAAGTAGTTAATAAATTCCTTTACGGGCGAGGGGTATTATTAGCGTAATTATAATTATAAAAACTTTATAAAATCTTAGTAATAATAATTATAGAGGAGGAATTCGTACTATAAACTTAGGCATAAGTCGACAGGGCGTATAATCGCTTTAATAAATTTAAAAAAAGGGTAAATAACCCGGATTTCTTTTTTATAATTACTAACGGTAATTTATTATTATAAAAGGATATATAGAGGCAAAATATAGTACTAAACGTATAATAATTAATAATTCTGCTTATTTTAATCTATAGCTCGTTACTATTACTAATACGAAATTCGGTACTAATAAGCTAGTAAGAAAGGAGGTAAACTACCTAAAGTTATTAATAATACGTAGCGACGTAGGGATTATATATAAATACTAAAAATTTAGTAATAAATATAAGGTAATTTATAGACTTTAAAAAGATCTTTTTTAAAAAGAAATTATATTTTAAAAGGAAGTACGAGGTCTTATAAAAAACCCTAATAATATTTTACGATTACTATAAAAAAGTTAAGATTAGGGAATACTAGTACTATTCAGTAATTAATATCGTACTTATAAGCAAAACCTCTAATTATTATTATAAAGCAGTACGTAATTTTAATTAGAACGACTTTTTTAGTATTATTAATATAATCCGAAGCCGCTTTGAGACTTATAATAAGAATCTAAAGCTCTTATTTAAGTTATAGGCGATTTTTTTTATATTTATAACTAGGATAATAGAGGGTAAATCGCGAGTAGAAATTTTTAAAAAGCTTATTAATTAAATTAATAAGTTAATAAAAGACCTAGCTAAATAAGGGAATTAATAAATAAAAAGTTAAATATTTATATACTATAGTTTAACGCGTACTAGAGGTAAAAATAACCCTATACTAAACACCCGAAGACTACGAAACGCTCTACTCGAGGCTAAGATCTAGTTTTAATATTAAAATAAAAATACTACGCTAAACTTATTTTTAAATATATAACGGCCCTTATTAATAATATTAAGTCGATTAGACATATAATAAAAAAAAAAAAAAGCTAAGTACGGTAATTATTAGTAAGGAGGCCCAGATTTATTAAATAAATAAAGATTTAATTCGTAAATAAGGTAATAAAAAAAGTAGTATTTTACTTATAAAAAGGATAGATATTAGTTAAGTAACTATTCTAAGGAAGAGCGTACTAAATTATATAAAAAGTATAAAAAGTCGAGGGTAATAAATAGTAAAACTAGCTCTTATTAATTTAACTAATTCTTTATTATATATAAGGGTAGATCTAGGGGCACAGAACTTAGTAAAAATAACTAACTTAGTAGCTTAAAGTATTTATACCCTATAGGAGATTCGGAAGATAAGGAAGATCTTACCCCCTATATTAACGAATTAGATTATAATAAAATTAATAAAATTAATTACTCTTATTTTACCTCGTTAACCTTAGGAAGATATACGAGGCTAAGTAAATAAAAAGTAATAAAAACTCTTAATAAGTAGGCTTTTATTTATAAATAATAAGAAAAGGTCCCTTAGATAACGGATATAGAGGTAGACAAAAGGACGAATTTAATAATATAGAATTCTATTTTCTTAATATTTAAAGAAAAGAAATATAGTACTAAGTAATTCTAAGGGTAGCTAGAGGGGTCCTTTTTATACTACTTAAATTACTTAAATACTAAGCTTATATAAGTATTTTATATAAGCAAAAGGTATAGCTTAAATAATTTCTATAAGATTATTTTAGATACTAGGGTATTATAATAGTTAATAAAAAAAAAGGGTAATTCTAAGCGCTATAAAAAATCGCGCTAGTAACGCTTAATACGTTAATAGCGGGTATTATAAGAATTAGCTTTAGCCTAGGTAAGGAAATCGTTACCCTAGGTATAGTAGAAATAAATACGTGCTTTAGAATAATAACTTTTTATATTTTACCCGTTAATACCCTATTTCTCTTATATTTAAAAAATATAGATCGACTAGCCCTTTAGGGTCCGGTCCGCCTTATTAGGGGCTATCTTCGCCTTTACGGGCAAGCTAGTCTATTAGGGTTAATATTAAGTGTTTTTATTACGTATTTTAATAAAACTTTATAACTAACTATAGCCGGCCATAGCCATTATTAACTATTAATATAACTTATCCTATTACTAATAATATAACACATTAATAACCTTTTAAATAATTAAAACTTACCTCTTATTTTCTAACTTATTTAATAACTTTAGAATATCTTTTTTAATCTCTCTAAACCTCTTATTTTATTATTATAATACTAAGGTATTAATTATACTTTATAATTAATTAAGTATTTTATTAAGGCTATATTATATAAGTTAAGTATTAATAATAATAATACTTATATTAATATACATATTTTAGATCTTTAAGTTAATAATATCTAATCCGTATTCCTTAAAACGACCTTATTATAGTTCGGGGTCCTCTAGTATAATACTTATAGGATCGAACTTCTAGCCCTTGAGGTATCCCTAGGGGTCGATAATAACTAAGCGTCTTAGTATTTCGATAGTATATATTTAAAATAAACGATTCGATAGTAATAATAATAGGGTAATAGCGATAAACGACAAGGGAAGTAGCGTTTTTTAACTTTAATAAAAAAAAACGAGGTAATAAATATATATACATATATAAGTTAAAGTTAAAAGTACTAGGGTAGATATCGTAAGGTTAATATTATTCTTAATAATAGTAACGAGGGCATCTCTAATATTACTATTATAAACTATAATTACCTAGAGGGTAGTAAACTTAGCTAAGTAAGCGTAAGCTTATAAGGTAGTAGCGTCGGGTACTTAATATCGCCGTTAATAATCTATAGTTATGAACTTTATAAGAGGAAAAATTAAAAAAGTAGAAAATCTAAAAAAAAAATAGTTTATTAAGATAGTAAGAGTATTTATTAATACTATATATTAATACCGTGTAAATAATACTAAGAACCGCCCGAGTAGCTAGTAAAGGTAGAATAAAAAAAAACAAATAGATCGACTAGGTATTATATTCGATAATATAAGGAATAGAATCTTTAGTAATAAGTATTTTAAAATAGTTAAATAACGATAGGGGCACGCGTTTATAAAGCTTACTAACGATACGAAGTTAATTAATTACCTAACGGAGAATAAGCTCCGATAACTATATTAGAGATTTAGCTATTTATTAATTACGAGGCTATATAATTTATTAAGGTAATTAAGTAATAATAATATTAAAATAAGAGCGCTAGAGTAGTTAATAAAAGTATATTACTAATACTAAATAAATATATAGAGCCTACGTAGATTTAAATTTAAATTACGTAATAAGCTTAATTTTAATTAGGAAATCGTTATTAATATCTTCTACTTAAATAGTTAACTAGTCTTATATATAATTAATAAAGCGATATTATTTTAAGTAAGGTAATTCCTATAGGATCTATAAATAAAGATAGTATAAGTAGCCCTATAAAAAAGCTAGATTAATATATACTAGGGACTACTAGATAGTATTAAGACCGATACTAATACTAGTTTTAAGTTAATAAAATTTAAAAAAAAATGCGATAGCCTATAGTATATAGCTAAAAATAGTGCTTATTAAAGCGTACTATAGTATTAAAAAGGTAAAAAGGGTATATTAGTAACTAAAAAGGGCGTTTAGAATTATTAAAAAAAAAATCCCGATTTTACTAACAACGAATACTTCTAAATAGTACTTAAATATTATAATAATACTATGGGGCCTAATGGGCTTATACCGACGCTTTTAATATTTAGAGTATATTTAAGAACGACCTTAGCTTCGTTATTATTACTAAATATAAGCTAACGAGCCTAAGTAATTAAAAAAGCGATATAGATACTGCGCGAAGTAAGTATAAAAAAGTAGATTAATAAAGTAATCGCTACGCGTAATAGGCCTAATATAGGGGCTAATTTAGATATATTACTAAATTCGAATATATAAGTATAGCGCCCCCCTGACGGAGTAATCTGCCGGGGCCGTACTGTGTATTACGTATTAAGGAAAACTAAGTATATTGCGCTCTATACCTAATTACTAATTAAAATAGTAGTTAACTAACTTGATTATTATCTCCTTTTTATTAATAGCTCCTAACTTTCTACTACTTCTAGTTATTTATAAAGCGAGCTTTACTTATTCTAATATATATAGGACCTCTTAGTACTAGCCTACGTAAGTAACTAGGTTTAGTATAATCCCTTTTTTTATATAAGTATTATTATTACCCGGGGGGTTTTATAAGAGCTATTTAAAGTACTAGTTTATTACCTTAACTATATATACCTCTAGCCCGTTTATTATAGTTATTATAACTAAGCTAATATTAATATACTAAATCTTAATATCCGTACTAACCCGGCTATTTATAATACTTATAATATTACCTAGCTAAATTCTATACTATTAAAAAGTACTTTACTACTCCTTAGGTATACTTATATTAGCTACGATAGCTATAGCGTCGAGCTAGCTAAGGGCGCCTAGCCCGAGAGGGGTAGACTTATTAACGAGCATCTTTAGCCTACTAATTACTAACTATATACTAGGAGAGTAGGTTCTCGTTGAGGTAGTAATTTATATATTAATAAGTTTATTTAGTAAATTTATTTAGTAAATTTATCTAGTTTAAATAGAGAGCAGTTTTAAGTAATATTAAAAACGATAAGGATAAAAAGAATTTTTATAAGCTTTAGTACGAAGAGTAATAAATATTAGCCTATTTAGCCCTTTTTCTAAAAACCTCTACGTCGCTATTAAAATTCAGAACCTCTATAATTAAGGGCCGCCTCTGACTATTACGGCCGACTATTATAACTAACTATTATAGCTAACCTTTACTATTAACCTCTACTATCGACCTTTCTAGCTAGCGCCGCTATATAAAGAGCAGCTTACTTATCCTAAATTAAATAGTAGCTTTCGTATTAAAATCACTATATTACGTTAAGCACGTACTTAGGATATATTATATATATTATATAATTAAAAAGTATACTATATTATATAATTTCCTTTAAAAAAGTAATCCCGTTAAGGTCGATCTTTTATACTTATAAAGCCGGAAAAAAACCACTACATAAGTATAGTACAAAACTACTTAATAATAAGCTAGGCTATATAAATTAATTTTCGTTAATAAGCGTTCT
Source organism: Colletotrichum cuscutae (assembly GCA_030869315.1). NCBI lineage: Eukaryota > Fungi > Ascomycota > Sordariomycetes > Glomerellales > Glomerellaceae > Colletotrichum > Colletotrichum cuscutae. Next base: position 94,141 of record MPDP01000005.1, read on the forward strand.
TATATAATTATAAGAGATCGTAACTAGCTACTCGAAGTATTAATTATAATAATTAAATTATATTATATAGATCCTAACGAGGTAATTTCTAATTTATAAAAAGAAGAAGAGCTAGGGGAAACTATATAACCCGTAGTAGAGGTATAAGAAATTACTTTTAATAAAATTATTATAATAGTACTAATAGACGACGAGGAAGAGGAGAATACTAAAAGGGTACTAATACTACTAGCAAGACGTTACGGAAGATTATAATAGTAAGCTATAACGCGGTAATTTATTATTAATAATAAAGTAATTAATACTTTTTATATAGTAAAAAAGAAAGCCGATTTCGAGCTAGTAGTTAAACTACGTAAAAAAGGCGTAATTATAATTATTAAAAAGCTATATAAGGAATTAGACCTTATTAAAGTAAACACTTTTCTTAATCGAGGGGTCTATTAATTTATCCTCTATAACTTAAAAAAGTATATAAACCTCTATATATTTAAATCGTAAATAGTTTATAAAATTAAAAGAAAAAGAATACTCTAACCGTATAAAAAATCTAAGTACGTAATTTAGGGGTATAATAACGTTAAAAAGGTAACGCTACTTACGTAATTACCCATAGTATAGCGCTATAGCTAACGATTAATAATAATACTAATAGTATTATTATAAAAAAAAGAATACGAGATTTAGAGCTATAATATTACCTAGGCCTATACCTAATTAGCCACAGGGCTTATAAAGAAAATCCTAGCCTATTTATTAAAAGAAATAGTTACTAAGTACTTAGAAAGTACGATTATTAAAGTACTTAAGCTATTATATAGGCTTATAGAATTAGGTACTTATTAATAAGCTATATATTACGATTTCTATATTAATTAATTATTAATAATTATATCTATATATAATCCGTGCTTATTAGTTTCTAAGTACGTAAATAACTAATTTAGAATTATTAGAATATAGACCGATAATATATTAAGCTTATTTAATATTAATTTTATAAAAAAGGAGAATAAGGAGCTCTAAAAAGTAAGCTTTATAATAAAACTAAAAGAGGTCCTTATAATAAATAACTTATTAACGTTTAATAACGGGATTTTTATAATTAAAAAGGAAACTATTATTTTTTAATAAAAGGAGTAAGGTAAGAAAATTAGCCTTATAAATCTAAACGTAATTAATATTAAAAAGTAATATAAGGCTAAGCTTATATAAGGGGTATATATTACGAATATATACTAGCCCGAGGCGACTTTGAACTATATTAAAATAGCGTAAGCTATAAAACTAAGTAAATAAAATATCGAAGTACTTAATAAGCAGCTTAAGTAATAATAATTAAATCTCGATTAAGGCCTCGTTTATTACTTAATTAACTTTATAACTAATAAGCTCTACGTTTTTATAAATAGGTTATTTATAAATAATAATAATCTTATTTCGTAATTAGGGTATATTATTATCCTAGCTAACGAGAGTATAAGTAAGAGTGATTTTATAATATAAAGTAATATAATTTACTACTCATTAATTAAAAATAAGAGGGTAATACGAAGTATACTTATATTAAAAGTCTATAGTATAGTTAACGGTATTAACCTTGCTTATACGATTTTAATAATATTAAAAAAAATTACTAATTAACTTAACTTTTTACTAATTTTAATAGTTATTTATACTAATTCTTACTCGCTATATAAATACCTTATTAAATTAAGGATTATAAAAGAAAAGAGGCTTATAATTAATATTATAGCCCTTAAGTAATTATATAAAAGGTATAAGATCTTTAAAATCCGTTAGATTAATAGTAACCATAACCTTATTAACGCTTTTATAAAAGTAGTACTTAATAAAGAGTTAGAGTAATTCGTAAGTAGTAGTTAAGTTAATATATAAATAGAGAGATAGGTTATATAAAAAGAGTAGAGAAAAGGAGGAAAGGGAGACGACTTAAAAAACGGGCTAAAGGTTAAATTATATTTCTAATTATAATATTAATTAAAATTAATAAAAGAAAGAGAAAGTTAATATTAAATTAGAAGTTTAATTCGACCTCGGCTTATAATAACTAGTATAAGAACTAACTACGGCCCCTATTTATAATATTCGTAGCCTACCTAACCTATAGTTAGAACCTCCCTTTTTTATATATATAGTATATTAAAATAGTTTAATTAACCTACTTCGTTAACCCACTGTTCGAACTAATTAACTAATATCCTTATAATAGGGATACTAATACTAATAGACTTTTGAACGTCCTGAACTAGGTAGATTGAATAGCTCTCTCCCCTATTTTATAGCCTTTGCCTAGCCGTACTATCCGCTAACTTACTCGTGTAATTATAACTATATACGCAAACGTTATGTTAGGATTACTCTTATAGGGATAGTAGTCGATTAGTTCGAACCATAGGTTAATAAAGTAGGTTAATTAACTATAAATCTATACTACTACGTAAGGTATAAAAAGGAGGTTCTAACCGTAAATTAAGTAGTTTATAATAATTATAAATAGGGCCCCTTATTAGCCCTTACGTAGCCTCGGCCGTATACCGAAGTTAAGTTAAACTTTTAATTTAATACTAACTTTTTTTTATTAATTTAATTATTACTATTATTACTACTATAATTAAAAGTTTAATTCGACCTTAGGCCTTTTTATTAAGTCGTCTCTTTTTACCCCTTTTTTCTATTCTTTTTATATAACCTATTTTTTTATCCATACTATTACCCTTTTTTTATTAATAAATTACCCTAACCCCTTATTAAGTACTATTTTTATAAAAGCGTGAATAAGGTTATTATTATTATTATTAATCTAATAAATCTCGAGAATCTTTTGTTATTTATATAACTACTTAACCCTTTAGGGTCCGGTCCGCCTCATTAGGGGCCATCTTCGCCTTTATAAGCAAGCTAGTCTATTAGGGTTAATATCGAGTATTTTTATTACGTACTTTAATAAAACTTTATAACTAACTATAGCCGGCCGTAGCTATTACTAATTATTAATACTAACTAAACTTAAGATATTAATAACCCCGCTACTATAGTATATTAATTACTTTTTTAATAACTAAATATTACCCTTTACTTTCTCTTTTTATTTTATTTAATAATAACTTCTCTTTATTAATATTCTTATTTAATACGCTCGCCTATACTCTTTCTAAGCTCTTAATTATATTATTAAGTCTAAGCTTATTTATACTACTTTATTATATTAAAAGGGCGTTAATAAGGGCGATACTTATTATAATATATTTATTTATTTTTTATAAGTTAATATTATAAATATAGTATTTATTAAGGCGGTCTCTCTATAGCTCGGGGTCCTCTAGTATAATACTTATAAGATCGAACTTCTAGTTATTAAAAAAGCCCTAAGGGTTAATAAGCTATTAGTAGCGTCTTAGTATTTTAATAAAGTATACTTAAGGTAGATAGTTAGATAGTAATAGTAATAGTAATAGCGTAATAGTAATAAATAGCGAGGGAAGTAGCGTTTTTAATTTTAATAAAAGTAATAAGGTAACGAATATATATATATACGAGTTAAAATTAAAAATATTAATAAGGTTAGTATTATTCTTAATAATAATAACGAGGGTATCTCTAATACTATACTATTATAAGCTACTATTACTTAGAAAGGTAGCTAACTTAGCTAGGTGCGCGGGCTTATAAAATAGTAGCGTTAGGTACCTAATATTACTATTAATAATCTATAGTTATAAACTTTATAAGAGGGAAAGTTAAAAAGTTAGAAAATCTAAAAAAATAGTCTAGCGAGATAGTGTGAGTATTTATTAATACTATGTATTAATATTATATAAATAATACTAAGAACTGCCCGAGTAGCTAGTAAAGGTAGAATATATAAATAAATATAACTACTTAAGGGCTATAATATCTATTATAGGCCTCTTTTTTTTATAATACTTAGTTTAATAAAGTACTCGTATAATAAATATAAATTAGTATAGATAATTATAAGGATTATATAAAGGTTAAGTTAATTTATAATCTTTTTAAATATAAGTAAAATTATATAAGCGAGGTTAACGCTATTAACTATATTATAAACCTTAAATACGAATATATTATATATAACTCGCTTACTTTTTATTAATAAATAATAAATAATATTACCTCGGATTATAAATTCGTCCTTATTAAAGTTCTTATTAACGAGGATAATAATATACCTTAACTATAAAGTTAAGTCGTCGTTATTTATAAATAACTTATTAATAAATACGTAGAGCCTTACTAAGGCGAGCTTAATAAGTTAATAAATAAGACCTTGGTTTTAGTTCTCTTATTATTACTATAATTATTAATTAAGAGTATTAAAATCGCTCTCTATAAGCTTTATAATTTATATAGTTTTAACGTAGTTAAAAATAGCCTCGAGTTAATAAATACTTATAATATAAGCCCTTTAAATAAGTTTAGCCCTATATTATTTTTTATAATTAGGGAATTTTAAGTTAATAAGGGTTATCTTTTTATTTTACTTTTTTTATTAAAATACTATATTATCCCTATTAATTATTAAAATCCCTTTATTACATACTAATAAGGATTTTAATATTAAGATCTTTTTTAGTTTAGTTATAAATTTAGCTTTATAGAGCTCTTTATCCTCCTTTTTTATAAACTTAATATTTAATAAACTTAGGGTATTATTTATTTATATATTTATAATACTAAAGGGGTCGTTTATATATATAAAGATTAGGAAATAAGGATCGTATATTAACGTAATTATTAATAATTAATTAATATAGAAATTATAGTACGTTATTTATTAATAAGTACTTAATTTAATAAGGCTATATAACGGCTTAAGTATTTTAATAATTATACTTGCTAAATATTTATTAGTTATCTTTTTTAGGAAGTAAGTAAGGATCTTTTTTATAAGCCTAGTTACTAATTAAATATACGTTTATATAATATTACGACTTTAGATCTAGTATCCTTTTTATTATAGCGATATTATTAATACTATTATAATACGCTAATTATAATATTAAACCATAGGGGACTAGGTAAGTAGCGTTACTTTTTTAACGTCGCCGTACCCTTATATAACGTACTTCGATTTTTTATATAACTATAGAGTACCCTTCTTTTTTATTTTTTAAACTATATACGATTTAAAAATATATAGATTTACGTATTAGAATAGGGTAGGGCGATTAGTCCTAGTATTTCTTTTTTCTAAAGCTAATTAAGTATAGGGACTTATAAGAGAGCTAATTAGAGGAAGATATAAAGAGAAGGGCCCCTAATTAGGGAGAGGAGCTTAGTAATATAGATTTTTATTTTAATTTATATATATACTTTTTTAGGATTAAACTAGAGCTTTTTTAATAATTTATTTTTAAATATAATAATATAAAATAATTAAAAAGTTTACTTTTCTAATTTAGTTAATACTACCCCCTTTCCTCAGTTATAATTTTATTAATTAAGGCCGTATTAACCCGATTAAAAAAGGTATTTTATATTATTTTTATAAGTATTAATAGTTCTTCCTAAGTACTATATTACGAAAGTCCTTTATACCCTATACTTTTTTAATAGTCTCTCTTTTTAAAAATCCCTTCCTTTTTTAAATAAAAAAATAAGTAAAAAAAAGCCGACTTAATTAAAAATAATTTAAATAAATAAGTAAAAAAAAGCGGCGTAATAATTAAAATAAATACGAGCAGTAGGACTCTAATTAAAGAACTAGTTAATTAAGATATAAAAACGAAGATATATAAAAAAGGGCTTCTTATTTAACGAGAGAGGGATATAATAAACCCCGATAAGTAAGTAAGATAAATAAATAAAGAAATATACGAATACTTAGGACTAGATTAGGCCTAAATACGGATATTACGATAATATAATAAGATAAATAATAAGTTAGGATTAGAATTAATAAAATACTTTAATAAGTATAACTAGTTATTTAACTAGACTATTCTTTATTAATTAATATAGCCTAGAGATTTAATAATAAACCTATTTAGAAGTGCGGATACGTCGGACTAAGGGCACTTAAAAAACTAGTTTTTAATTAAACTTATTAGTAATTTTAATTAGTATTATTATAAGCTTAATACGAAGTCCGATTAAAACTCTAGTTATACGCTTAATAAGGGCTAAGAAGGACGGCTTAAATTATATTAATTAAGATAATAACTACGCTTTAATTATTAAAACGGCTCCTCTCCTCTTTTTTTAAACTCAATTTAAAATAAATAGATTAATATAAGATTATTAAGATTATAAATAAAATTAATAAACTATATTTTTAATAACCTTAGACTATAAATATAAATAACTAATATATTATTTTTATTATTATTAGTACCCCTTAGGATATTTAATTATACGAACTTAACCTTTTTATTTTAAATAGACCGTTTACTAAACTAGCTTTTATAATCTATCGAGACTTATAAACTGCGGAGTTGTTTAATAATAAAAAACTTATCCCTAGTAACGGATCTACTTACTAATCTAATTAAAAAAAGCTAATTATAACTTAGGTTAGGATAAATATTTTAATTAATATTTTTTTAAGTACTATTATTACTTAGATCTAAATAACCGCGCCTTAAACTAAGGACCTTACGATTCCTTAGCCTAATTTAATAGAGAATATAGGGTTTTATAAAATACTATTCTTTAGTTAAGAGGGGACTATAGTCTTTAAAAATAATAATATTATAGACTTTTTAAAAAAGTTCGAGAACTAGTACGAGATTAATAAGGTCTTAGACCGATTTAGAAATAAACTTATTATATATATTATAAAAAAAGATTATTAAACTTTAGTTAAGGATATAATTAGAGGACTACCCTAAGCCTAAACTAAGGATTTCTTTTTAAAAAAGTACGGAAAATAGAATACTAACCGCTTTTTAAATAAAGAAGAGTAGATCGAAAGAGTTACTAAAAGACTACTTATTTCGTTTTTTAACTTAAACTCTACTTAAGTACTATTTACTAAGATTAATAATATAATTACCTTTATTAAATAATAAAACCTCTATATTATAATTAATAAGAGCCTAATTAAGGCCGTATATAAGCAGTTCTATACTAATATTATAAAAAAAGTAATAAAGGAAGTCGGGGTTATTTTAAATAGCTTCGTTAGATTAATAAAGTACGCGAGGTTTAAAATAGGACTTTTTAACGTAATTACGTATAAAAAGGAATATAGCCTACTCTTTATAAATAATTAAAATTAACCTAAAACCTCGCCGTAATTCCCTACTTCGTAAGTATATAAAAATACTTAGTACTAGTATCCGAACTATTAATAATATTACTAACTAACGATAAGGGCCTAAGTTACTTAGGTAGTTACTAATAATACTACTAATTTTAACTTAGCTAACGAAATAAATAAGCTAAAGATCTATTAGAATAGTATTTATTCTCGAGGTCTTATTTATATATTTAATATAAGTACTGCGCATCCTAATTAGCCCCTAATTATAAGACCTAGAGACTATTACTAATATTACTAAAGTTTATATTACTAAATTATTAAGGATTATGATTAGTATATTCTTAATAAGGACGCTTATTTTATTATTTTAGCTTAGGGAGCTTAGTATTATAAAAAGCGTAATAGTTAAGAGCTTATAAAAAATATCCTCTTTATTATAATTAAAAATAAAAAAAGCGTATAATTACTAATCGTATTACTTTTTTTTTTTATATAGTAAATATATTAACTAAGGAAGATACTAAGCTTTTAGTTAAATAGATTCTAAACTATTAAATCGGACTACCTTAGTAAACTATACTTATACTTCCCTTAGCTAATCCTATAAGTATAGTTAAATACGTCTGAGTAATACGACCTAACTTAGGCTACTATAGCTAAGTAAACATCTATACTATCCATAAGGGAAAACTATTTAAAAAACCGTACCTTAATAACTATATTATATTTTAAAAAGATATATAAGATCGACACTACTATTCTACCTCTCGATTATAATAATAATATAATAAACTCTAGGGACGAGGATACTTAACTAGTTACTAAGTAAACCCGATTATAAACAAGGGCCTTTTAAAAAGGCTAAATTACCCCTTACTATTACTAATCCTTAATATAAGCTATAAGTTCTTTTTATTTATTAAATATTATTTTATAAAAATGTTATTAAATCTTATTAATTCTTTAGTTATTTTTTTATTTAGATCTAGGATAAAAATATAAGGGGATAATAAGAGGAGAAGAATTATTTTTTAGTTATTATAATTAAAAACTTAATAACTTTACTTATTAACTATATAATTATATTAAAAAACCCTACCCTTTTTTTTAAATATCTAAGCTTAGTTCCCTATTTAATCGAGCCCGTTTAGTATCTAGCTTAGTTTATATAACCTCTTATTTTACTTATTTTATTTTAATATATTAATAACCTTTATAAATTATAAATATATAGTTTTTAATAAAGTATATAAGAGGGGCGTCCTTAAGAATAGAATCGTACTTATCCTCCTCGGTCTTAGTAATATCGATCTAGTTAGAAATTATATAAACTAAAGTTTTAACTCTTTTAATATTAATTAAAATTAAAAACGCTATTTTATTATTACTTATTATATAATAATAATAATAGCCTTATTTAAAGTCGGCTCTGGACTAACTAATAGCTTATTAGTTATTACTCTTCTTAAAATAGTATTTCTTATTTTTAGAATATATATAATTATTATATCGATTATTAAAATAATCCGGAAGAGAAACGTACTTAAAATAGGGGACTATTTTTTTAATTAGTTCCTTAGTATTAGAACTAATATATTTTTAAAAGGATTATATATAATAATTATAAAGTATAGCGTTCTAAACGCCGTAAGCTTAGATAAGTAAAAAATTAATAAAGGGGGTTCGTTCGCTTAATTACTAGGATAGAGGGCCAAAGTAATTAATATAATCGTAGTTAATAAAAACTTAATAACTTTATAAAAATAATCTACTTATAATACCTAGATTATAAACGTACTTCTTAATAATATTCTAATTCGTAGTTAATTACTAAAATTTCTAAGCTATTTTTTTTTAATATACTTATTAACCTAAGGATTTATAATATAAAATTTAATATAAAGCTCTCTAGCTAATTTAAAAAGAGTTAACTAACTAGTAGTTTTAAAGATTTAAAAAAGAGTAATATTAGATTAGGATAAGGATTAAAAAAATCGAATAGGGTAGTACTTATTATAATTTACTTTTTATTAACTTTTTAAAACTTATAGCCCTAAGTTTTTTAAAAATAAACCTTTTTAAGAGTAGAAGAGGAATATTACTAAAGCTAGACGTTATAATAAGTAGTTTTAGTAATCTAATACGTATTATTAATAACTAAAGTATTAAATATAATAAGTAAATAAATTATATTATTAAGAAAAAAAGAGACTAAGTAAAAAAGGGATAATTATAATTAAAAAGCTATTATTTAAGGGAAAAAATAAAAAGTAATAGAGGAATTGAAAAAGGGCCTCTATATACCCCCCCTCTAGATCCGGGGTATTAAAAAAGAAAGTACTATAGGCCTCTTAGCTAATTAATACTAAATTATAGCTATTATATAAAGAAAGGAAGGAGTAAATTATAAGATCGGGGCCTTTTTATTATTTATAATATAGTACCTTCTTTTTTAATTAGTAAAGGCCGCCCTTATAATTAGTATAAAAAAGTAGCTTTTTACTTAGCTACTTAACTTTTCTTTTTTTTCTCCTTAACTACTTCTCTATAACTACTACTAATTAAACTTCTTCTAATTTTTACTTTTTAATTTATTATATAAATACTAATTTAATAATTTATAATAGCCTCTTTACTTCCTATCTCTTTTTTTAAGCTAGATAATAAAAAGAATATAGTACGAATTTAGGGCCTAATTATAATAAAAAACCTTAAAAACGATACTAAATACTAATTAAAAAGATAGAATTTAGATAGATATATTACTTTTAATAAGACTAACCCTAGGACTATAATAAATACTAAGGACTCTTAATTCGTTAATTTTAATACGAACCGCTAATATAAAGCGTATACTAACTATTACCCGAACCTAGTACTTAAGCGAACTAATTTCTTTTAAATAATCTTAACCCCTCGTAAAATTAACTTTTTTAATTAGCTCGGTATAGAGGACGAACTTCCCTTTTTTAATTAGCGCCTTAAGGCTTTTAAAAGTTTAAAAAACTAGAAGATTTAAATAAGTTAAACTTATTATAAAATAATAAAAATCCTAACTAATTATTATAAACTTTAAAAACGCTTATTATATAAAAATTAAATTTAAAAATACGAGATTAGATTTATAATAGAGGTTATAATACGGGACCTTGCTTTAATACGTAATATAGTTATAATTAAAGAGGGATAAAAGAGTATTTTTAAACTAAATAAGACCCCTACTCTAATCCCTTAAATTTAAAAAACTATATAAAAAATTAGGATTTTAGTATACTTAGTAATCTTTTTTTTTTATATTAATAATCCGGGTTATTTTATAAAAATAATTATTAATTAATAAAATAATATAGTTTATTAATACGATCCGAAATAGGCTCTTAGGCATTTAAAAAGAATATTCGTTAATAATATTTAAGTACTAAAGGCCTTTTATAACTAGATTAATATACCTCTTTATATTTAATAACTAATTAACGTAAGCGTTTACGTAGTCCTTATAATATAATAGCTAAGTAAATAAGAATACGGTCTATACGTACTTAAATAGTTTCATAATGCGGTTTAATATAGCTAGCTTAACCTAACTTATAATACGTATTAAATAACTTATAAATACTTTAGATCGTTTAATAATAAACTCTATACGGCTTAGATTTAGTAAATTAGTTATAAGTTCTAATATAATAGTTATTACTTTTTTAATATAATAAGACCTCTTTTAAAAAGGTTTTTTAGTAAAATAATAAATAATTAGGACTTTAAAAATAGGCCCTATACTAATTTAAATAATTTTAATTATATTATAACTAACGCCCCTAAAGTACTAACTTTTTAAAAATCTAGTTCTTATTTACTTAGTTTTAAGTTTACTAACTAGGATTTAAGAATTTATAACTTTTATAATTATAATTATTATACTCCTATCGATCTTACGTATTTTAAAAAGATATATAGAATAATTAAAAGCCTTAAGTAAGAACTTATTATTTTTAAAGAGTTATTCTTATCGTTTCGATCCTTAAAAATACTAAAAAGTACTTAAGGATTTATAATAAGTAGCGACCTTAATCGGACTCTATAGATAATTAAATTAATAAAGGTTACTAATTAGTATTTAGATATTATTATTAATAATTAACTTATATACTTAATTAATATTCCTAAGACCTATTAAGTTATAAAGTCTTTATTAAATATATTATTATTTAAATCGTTATTATACCTTAGCCCGGCTCTTAATAAAGTTAGTTTAAGTAACTAAGGAAATAATCTTTTAAATACTCTAGTTAGGAATAGGGATAGTTTTATTATAAAGACTCTAATTAAAATACTAAGGGTTTAGTTAAAATAAGAAGTTATTAAATATACGCTCTTTAAATATAATTAAGCTATATAGGAAAATAGTAAATATTAGTATTAAGAGCTAACTAAGTTTTATTAAGATCTTTTATAATATCGTAGTATATATATAAATAAAGCCGATATTAATAAGAGTACGAGAGAATAATAAGTTAATTAGTATAATAACTTAATTATAAAAGTTATATATATAACTCTAGCTTATACTCTTTAAATATTATTATTAATAAAACAATTTAGAGAGAATTAAGTTAATAAAGGTTAGGATTAGGAAATTACTAAGAAGGATTAGGATAAGAACTAAGTAAAGCTAATAAAAAAAATAATAAAAGTAGAGGAAGTAAAAAAGGCGATCGTAAAGAGGAAAGGTAAGTAAAAAGCTTAATATAATTAATTATATATAATAATTAAAATTAATTTAAAATAATTTCTTTTTATAAAGGATTAGAGAAAAAGAAATTAGGGGATAATTAGAATAAAGTAAAGTAATTAGTCTTAGTATTTCTTTTTTTTAAAGCTAATTAAGTATAGGGACTTATAAGAGAGTTAATTAGAGGAAAATATAAAGAAAAGGGCCCCCGATTAGAGAGAGGAGCTTAGTAGTGCGGATTTTTATTTTAATTTATATATATACTTTTTTTAAGATCGAACTAGAGCCTTTTTAATAATTTACTTTTAAATATAATAATATAAAACGATTAGGAAGTCTACCCTTCCGATCCGGTTAATACTACCCCTTTTCTTTAGTCATAATTTTATTAATTAAGGCCGTATTAACCTAATTAAAGGAGGTATTTTATATTATTTTTATAAATATTAATAGTTCTTCTTAAATACCGCACTATAAAAGTCCTTTATACCTTATACCTTTTTAGTATTTAACTAGATCATAAAAAATAAATTAATAGACCCTCGATTACGTAATATCTTTATTTTTACTAAGTCTAATTTTTTAAAAAGTCTCTTAGTTATTATAATTATACTATCTTTTTATAGTTAGGTTACGAGTACGAAATCGGCCCTCTCTTTTATTATATAGAATATATTAATTACTACGTTATTAGTAATAAATTACCGTATTAATACTTATTATTATAGTTTTTTTATAACGTCTTACTAATAATATTAGTATCTTTTTAGTAATTTCCTTTTCCTCGTTATTTATTAGTATTATTACGATAATCTCGTCGAGGGTAATTTTTTACTTATTTTTAAGTTATTAATATAGTTCCCCTAGCTCTTCTTTTTTTTATTAAGTCGAAATTTCCTGGTTAAAATCGGTATTATATAGTCGTATTACCGTAATTAATACTTTAAGTAATTAGTCTCGGTCTTTAAAAATAATATATAAACGTTTATTAACTAAGATTTATTTATATAAGCTTAACTACTATTTCGTAGTTTTTTTTTATATTTTAATATTTAAATTTAATAGTATATTAAGGTTAGGGTTTATATTTAGCTTATTATAAATAATAATAGCCTTATTAATCTAGCGCTTTATATTTATTTCTTAAAATACTTTTATTATTTTATTAATTACCTAAGCTTACTAAGTTATATTTAATAATAATAGCGAGGCTATTATTATTCTTAGGTATATTTTAAATACTAGAAGCGTCGGAACTAGCCCCTTTAGGCCTATAGTATTATTATAATACTTAAATACTATTTAAAAATACTCTTTATTTATAGTATCGGAGTACTCGTTATAGATAATCTTAAACGCTCTTTTAATTATTAATAAGCTTTTTTTACTTTATTAATACTATAATATACCTTAATAAGTACGATCTTTAGCTATATACTATACGTAATAATATTATTTTTAAACTCTACTAATTTAAAACTAATACTTATATTAGTCCTAATCTTATTTAGTAACCCTTAGTATATATTAATTTACGCTCTCTTAAGTATTAATTAAATAGTTTTAATAAATAAATCCTTAAAAAATTAGCCTTTTTAAAATAATATAGCCTCATTAATAATATATAATACTAAGTAAATATTTAAATAAAAGATATTAATAACGATCTCTTAGTTAAAGTTAAGCTCGTTATATAATTTAAACTTAAATTTATGCGGGCTCTAGGCATTTATTTAGTATTAGTAATATATTTTTATTAAGTACTCTAGAGCTCTTATTTTTATATTATTTCCTAATTACTTAAAGAAGTTATATAGTTTTATAATTAATAAGTAATTAAAGTACTTATATAATTATTTAAGCTCGCTTTTTATAAAATAATTAATAAATTTAATATCTAATTCGAGCTTTATAAATATATACCCCTATTACTTTTTAATAAGTATAAACTACTTACTATTTAATAATCTATTTTTTATATTATTAAATACGATACTTAATTAGTTTATATTCTTTAAGTATAATAAAAATAGTATATTAATAAGTAAAATATAAAAGATTATTATACCTAAGTATATATTAACTTTTACTATACCTAGGTCGTATATTTCTTTACTTAGGCCAAAGCTAATCTTCGTAATACTTATTATTAACGTATTTAATATAACTAGGGATATTTTTTAAAGTACGTAAAATTACCCCTTATTTTTAATTAACTATTATAATATTCCTATATTTAAGATAATCTCTTAGAAGATATCCGGGCTATATCGTTTATTAATATAAAATACTTATACGAGCTTAGTATTTAAGTAATTTAGGTAGTATAAAAAGGACCCTTTTTATTACTTTTAGAGTTAATTAGTACTATGTTTTTTTTTCAAATATTAATAAGATAGAATTTAATATTATTAAATTCGTCCTTTTACCTTTCTTTATATCTAATATCTAAGGGATCTTTTCTTATTATTTATAAATAAAAGCCTATTTATTAAGAGCTTTTATTACTTTTTATTCGTTTAGCCTCGTATATTCTCTAGAGGTTAATAGGGCGAAAAAAGAGTAGTTAATTTCGTTAGTTTTATTAAAGTCTAGTTCGTTAGTATAAAGGGTAAGATCTTTTTTATTTTCCGAATTTCTTATTATGTACGGATTTTCTAAGCTACTAATTACGCCTTTACTAGGCTCTATAACTCTAGGTTTATTTTTATAAATAATAAAGAACTAATTAAATTAATAAGGACTAGTTTTATTATCTATTACTCTTAATTTTTTATATTATTTATATAATTTAATACGTTTTTTTATAGTAATTACTTAACTAATAGCCGTCCTTTTTATATATAAAATACTTCCCTTTTTATTACCTCTATTCTAAATCTAACTAGTAGCTAGCTAAAGAGTTTATTTTTTTAGTTTAGTAATTATTATACTTAATATCTCTCCCCTTACTTTTATATATACAGTTAACTTAGTACTATTAATAAAAACTATTATAGGATTATAAGTACGTTTAGTAAAGTATCCTAGCCTCGATATTAAAGCTAGACCTTAGCCTTAAGTAAAAGGTTTTATAATATTTAAGTAGTTAATATAGAGTTACCCTCGCTTCTAGGACTCTCTAAATAGTAATATAAAAATATTCGATCTTTTACTTATTTATCTCCTTATTTAGCTACGTCTTTATTAACTTATTAATATAATTAATAAGTTTTTTAAAAATCTCTAACCTTATTTTTCTTTTTATTATTTTAGTTATAGATCTAAATAATAATACCCTTAGTTTAAATAGGAGTTCTAAACTCCTATTTTAAGTCTTAAATCGACTTTAAATTATATTAATTATACTTAAAAAGTTAGTTTAATTAATACTACGTACTACTTAGTAATAATAATCCGTAGTCTTATTAGTTAGTACGACGTTAATTACTAAGTAGTATTACTACTTTCGAATTCCGACTTTTTTATAATAATTATAAAATATCGTAAGGGTTTTTTATAGAACCTCGTATTTCCTTTCGAAGTATAATTTCTCTTTAAAAAAGATCTTTATAAAGTTAGTAAATTACTTTATAATAACGACTATTAGGTCGGTCTTTTTACGTATCCTTCGTATATTAAAGTAGTCGTATTAACTTTACGTAGTTAATTATATACCTCTTTAGTTAATAAGTAATAAGCTACGTATTAGTAGCGTTACTAAGCTAGTTATTAAAATTAATAAAATTATTAATAACTACTCTTTTTATATAATCTCTATAGCTCTTATTATAGCGGGCGCTAATATATTACTATTTATAATCTTTAATAAAAAGTCTAGTTAGTTTACTTTTTTACTAAAGTCGTTATATTTTATTATTACTTAGTTAACTTAATTCTAATTTTATAATATAAATTCGTTAATAGTAACTATTATAGCGAGCGTTTTATAAGCTCTTTATTTTACTACCTAAGCTAATAAAATATTTCAATAATAAAGGAATTTAATAACTCTCTTTACTATGTTCGGATTAGTACTAGCGAACTACTCGTCGTTCTAATTACTTAGATTATTAATAATTTTATAAAATAGGGGTTACCCCTCGAGCCCTTTCTAAGTATAAATTTTTATAAAATAGACTAATACTACGTTAATTTACTCGCTATTAGGATTATTAAAACCTTTATATACTTATTTTTTTTAGTATTTTAATTTAATTTTTATTTATTTATATAGTATAGGAATTCCTTCCCTCTAATTATAAACTAACTCGCTATTCGTTATCCCCTAACTCGTACTTCGATTTATAATAACTAGCGTATTTAATTTTAATAAAGTTATTTTAAAGCTACTTATTAGCCTCGGTAATAGTATATTATTATTAGTTACCGGATTTATTAAAGTCTAGGACTTTTTTATTTTTTTTTATTTTTTTATACCGAGCTTTATTACTATTTACTCTTAGTCTTTTAGTTAAATACTATTTTAATAGTCTTTTTTTAATTACTTAATTAATTAATATTAGAAATAGATTTATAAATAGCTTAATAACGTCTCGATTACGTAGCGTCTTTTTTTAAATCGAAACCCGAGAGGCGTATACGTTCGTTAAATAAATTATTACTAATTAGTAGTTTACTTCTTACTTTTTTAAAACTAGTAATCTCGTACTAGGAGCTAGTAATATAAAAAAGAGCTTTTTAATAGTTTTTTAAAAGGTTTTTTTTTATTACAATAATTATAATTTTAATAAGAGGCTATAAGAGGATCTTTTTAAAAGTAGTAATCTCCCAGTTAACCTCTAATACTCATAATACTCGTAACTCGTAGATTACTATTATTATAATTTTTAAATTTCCTTCTTTTTTATTATACTATCCTCTTTATTATATTTTTAAATAATATCCGGGGAGTAGTTAAGAGGGCTACGAAGAGATTATTTAAGTTTTCGAAGTCGTATTTATAAGCTCCTTAGGGGTAGATTTTTTATATATTATAAATCTCTTAGTTTTATAATCCTTATACTTTTTATTATACTTCTTAAGTATATTATACTTAAGGATCCTTTTTTTTAATTACGTAGTACTCTTTTATATTATACTTTTCGAGCTCGTTCGTTATACTAATTAATTAAGTAAATAGTTACGTAAGTAATTCTTTTTATTAATTAATTAATTAATTTAATTTTCTAATCGTAGGCCGGCCACGGGTAAGTTAATTAATAGGGGAGGATTATATAAAATTAATAATAATAGCTCGGTTACCTCGATATTTTTATTAATTATTAGGGGTTATTTTAATATAATAAACGTCGGCCTTTCGTAAGTAATTAACGGCTATAATTCCTCTATTTTATTTTATTATAAAAATTCTATATTTTATTACTTACTTTTTATAAAGTTAAGTAGTACGATTCTCTTATTATATTCTATTTAAAAAGGTCGTCTCTTTTATATAAAATACTTTACTAATTTATAATAATAGAAATTAATTATTAATTAGTATTAGGATTATTATTATAAGGATAGTAATTAATTAGTTCAAACTATAGGTTAACGAAGTAGGTTAATTAATTATAAATTTATATTACTACGTAAGGTATAAAAAAGAGGTTCTAATTGTAGGTTAGGTAGTTTATAGTAATCGTAAATAGGGCCCCTTATTGGCCCCTGCGCAGCCTCGGCCGTATGCCGAGGTCGAATTGGACTTCTAATCCGACACGTTGGCTTGAAAATCTCTTGGAATATTAAGGTTTCGTTACAAAGCCCAGGCTCGAACGCGGTGACAAGGGTCAAACCCCCACTAGGCTGAGCCGTCATAGCCACACTTCACACGTCAACGGGAGATTCGGGAAGACCCGTTCGTATATCTAACGGCATAACCCAGTCTCGGCATGGAGTAATCCGGTTGGTCGATGTCCTTTTGCCCTTGATTATAGAGTACCTGATTCGTCCGCTTTTGCCCCATACGGTTGTAAACGCGACGGAACCCGAGTTACGAACACGAGATACGAGCTAGGCAGTTCGTCAGTTACAGACTCGCCTGCTCCAGAATTTGGGGGTTGACAGATCTGCCTTGCTAGGCCTTAGCGGCTTGGAGTGCCGGCTTCCCCTAAATAGGCATTTGCTTCAATCTTGCACTATGTGACATTAGTTACCGGACCCGTAGCTGAGACACGGACTTCGGTCTCTAATTACAGGCCCTGATTGAAGATTGTAACATCATTACCCGCGTAAAGTGGGAGCTATCATTGGTTCTGCCTACCGTTGCCTGCGCTTCCAGTAGCTGATCTTTATGTTCATCCTACCCCACGATTATGACACAGCCCCATAAATTATCTTGGTGGATAGTCTGTAGTTTAAGCAAAGCATGAGGCGGGATTGAGAGACTTTAAAGACTCCGGAGCCGTACGGAGCTTGAGTCAGTGTTTGTCTAGGCAAGTTACAGTGGCTGAACATCGTGAGCCTCGATGCTGACTGGTCAAAAGTTCTGGCTCCCACCGCTTAGCAAAGTGGTGAAACATTGGCTGCATTCTAACGAATGGACATATGCTACCCATATACTATGGCGGAAAAGCGGCAAGAAAGAAAGAAAGAACAAAAACGGCTGTGCAAGGCGCACTTGACAAAGGTGATTGCCCGCGTGTTCATCGGATCGGTTGACATCAGTTCGTCTGAATTCCGTCCCGATGTCGTGACTGACGACAGTCTATCGTGCGGACGCAGTATTTCGCCTTTCGGCTTTGCAAGCGATTCCCGATATGTGGTTTATCATCAACGTTGTAGCGAATGAGAACGTTTTGATTTGTAGTCCTCTGCCTCATGTGAGACGGGGGAAAGCCATGCATAGGGTTGAAGCTCGCTAGGAGCTGTCCGTTGAGACCCATTTCAAGATTTGGTATGGAATTCAGAGTCGAGATAATCTCCGTCATCCTAAGTTGATCAGTTATCGGCTCCATGATGGCGCTCCTGAGAGGCATGCTGAACAACTGAATGTTCTTTACATAAGGAGGCCATTCCATGAAGGTTGAAATGGACGACTTTTGACGAAGCAGGTCTACGTATATCTTACCACGCCCTGTCAACCATCACAACAGCAAACTGATCTCCAAACCGAGCCACAATGGCTTCATCTTCACCAATCGCGTCCACTTTCTCCTGGCTAGGCAAAGAAAACAGTCCAAGCCCAACAATCCAGCCGTACGGCTACATCGCCACTGCCTTCTTGGTCGTCGTCTTTTCCATCTTCCTCAAAGTTTCCAAACACGACGATTTACCCCTCCTGCAGCCACCGCCAAAGTGGTTTAGACCAACCTTCCTAGCACAGATTGAAGTCTTCAAAACAGGGAAGGAACTGATTGCGAGAGGGAGAGCCACGTTGCGCGACAAACCCTACAAGGTCCTTGCAGAGAGTGGGGAGATTATTGTTCTGCCCACTCGTTTCGCCAACGTCATCCGGAATGAGGAGGGACTGAGCTTCGGGGCTGTGATCATGCGGGTGAGTTCCCAGGGCCGTGAAGACTACCCAGGGTGGTTCTTTAAGACGTTTTATTTGGGGAGCTCTTGTTATACTGACATTTTGTTCAATTTGTAGGACCTCCATGGCAAAATCCCGGGATTTCAGCCGTTCGGATTTGTTGACGACGATAACAAGATCCTGCAAGTAGTTGCTCGCAAGCAACTTACCAAGTCGCTCAGTAAGCTCCACGAGATTCCAACTCAGGAAAATACAAGTCGATGGCTGACTCGAAAATTCCTCTGGCAGATACCATCACCGAACCGCTCTCTCTTGAAACCGCGTTCGCAGCAAACCTCATCTTCGGCGAATCTCAAGGTAGATATCATGGCCATCTCCTAGATTCCTCGGCATGCCTTTCTTTGGAACTCAAACTCACAATACGCCACTTCAGAATGGCACCAACTGCCCCTAAAAGACACGATCCTCGACCTCGTAGCCCGCCTCTCCTCCCGCGTCTTCCTCGGCCCAGAACTCTGCCGTAACGAAGACTGGCTCCGCGTCACAAAGGACTACACTGTCCTCTCCTTCACCGCAGCCGTCAAGCTCCGCGCCGTGCCCTTCCGTCTGCGCCCCCTCCTCCACTGGTTCTCCGCAGACTGCAGACGCACGCGTGAGTCCCTGGCCGAGGCCCAGAAGCTCATCGCACCAGTCATTGAAAAGCGGCGCGCGGAGAAACGGGCAGCCGCTGCCGGAGGCCAGGCCACTGAGACGCCGGTGTCTAACGATGCTATCGAGTGGGCTGAGGCTGAGGCGCAGGGAGGGGCGTACGATGCTGCCATTTTCCAGCTCACGCTCTCCTTTGTGGCTATTCACACTACGACGGACCTCCTTGCTCAGACGCTCATCTACTTAGCCAGGGAGCCGGAGCTGATCGACCCCCTGAGAGCCGAGATCGTAGAGGTCCTGAAAGCCGAGGGATGGAAGAAGAGCGCGCTGTATAACATGAAGCTCCTAGACAGCGCCATCAAGGAGACGCAAAGAATGAAGCCCGTCTCCATGCGTAAGTCCACCGCCCTCTCCATTACATACGACAACCCAGAGCCTCCATCTACTAAATCACTTCTTCGACTACAGTCCTCATGCGCCGCCTCGCCACCAAAGACGTAACCCTCCCAGACTCCAACATCACCATCCGCCGCGGCGACACCGTCTCCGTCGACACCTACAGCTCCATCGACCCGACCGTCTACGAACACCCCGAGGCCTACGACATCCACCGCTTCCGCCGCATGCGCGAGCAGCCCGGCGGCGCCAACAAGGCGCAGCTCGTGACGACGAGCCCGGAACACCTGGGCTTCGGTCACGGCTTGCACGCGTGCCCTGGCCGGTTCTTCGCCTCCAGCGAGGTGAAGGTTGCGCTTTGTCACTTGCTGTTGAAGTTTGACTGGAAGCTGGCGCCGGGGTCGCCTTCGGAGCCTGTCATTACGGGCGCGTCCATGAATGTGAATCCGAAAGCTGTGGTGATGGTTAAGAGGAGGGTGGAAGAGTTTGACATTGATAATCTTGGGTTTGGGGACCTGGAAGCTTGAGATTCATGAGTCTGGTGGTCTTGTTGCGAAGAACATCTTCATTGAAGCAGTTGATCGTTGCTTCTGAGCAGTTTTCTCTCGTTTACTGGAACAAATAAAACATGCAAAAGGGCTTGGACTTGGCTCGAAAAGGAGGGGTCTTGACAGCGTGCTCTCCAGAGGGACTAGAAATCCCATCCCCGTTTTATAGCCTCGTACCAAGAAGACTCAGAATAATGACAAACTCATGAAGTTTACAGGAAGAAGCAACATTTCATGGCTGGAACCTACAACGTGAATCATGACAGGACAACTACTCGCTTGCCAAACCAAGCCGTTGCTCATGAACTGCGGAGGAGTGGACGACAACAGCACCAAAACCAGCGATAGCAACATGAATAGCCTCGAGATCATTCACCAACGTGATTGCCAGCACTCTCCAACGTCATCCATTACGACCAGGTAGAAGGATTCAACCATCCGAAGAGACCTTAACGCACCTCATGGAGTCGCGACAAGATTTTGCATAATATCGTGACAAAGACGAGGGCGAGAAAGTGCTGAACTTTAGCAGGGCCCCAAAAACTGCAACTAAGTCATCGGAATCGCCATTGAGGGCCTCATGGTGGCGCCGTAGATCCCTTCTGCACCCCGCTGGCGGCCTTTATAAAGTGGCCTCGTGGAGCGTGAACACTTCGCAAAGCAAGAATGCGCCTCTCTTGAAGAGGCTGTTCGATCGGAGAGGCAAGATCTTGCGTTCCTAGTTGTGTTAAGCGACGATGGAATGAAACTTCATGTTGCATGGATACTTGATTTATGCACCAGCAGCATATGCACCAGCAGCAGACAATCAGTAGTCTTGCCCTCCCCGCTTCTCTCCAGTATTCGCGTCTGTATACTCTCAAAGAGGGCTTTAACGAAAGAATCCGGCGTGTCTCAGTCTCAATTAACAGTGTTGTCATCAGAGGGCCAGGGGAAAATGCACCGAGCAAGTCTGCATCAAGAGGAATCCAAATTCCATGACCCGAGGAGTCTAGCTTCAATGCCAGAGACTGTGTAGAGAGAAACATGTAGCATCTCCGCTGGCCGATAGCATTACATACTTACTTTTTCTTGATCAACACTTGCACCTAGCTACAGATTACGCCAGGAAACACAGTTGCTCAGTTCAAGGTGTTCCATGCGAGACGGGACTCATGTTACGCCTATTCACACGGGAAAGGGGCAAGGCAGCGATTAGATCGGGAACGTGCCGAGAACACTGGGAGAATGATCCTGCAAAGGGGATGATGCGGAGTACACGTCGAGAATGGGAGACGCAATGTACTTGCTAGATCTTCTGGAGCTAATACGTTGTTACTGAGAAAGACGTTGTACATGGGACAATACTGCAGACTAACAAAGGAGAGACACAGGACCAAGCAGCCGAAATACCACCAAAGGGTAGCCAGCGGCAGTACCGTCAGCTAGGCAAGCTCATGTTCCCAGACTTGCGCGCATAGCAACACCGTCAGGAGAGAACCTAGAGGTAGCATCCGACTAGCCAAGTAGATCCGTCCTCAGTATCTCTCTCCAGCATCTTCAGCATCTTTAGCTGAACATCATATGGAAGGCTTCTCCTTTGTATTTGATTTCGCAAGGTATCAACTCAAGATCTGTCACGTTGCAGGTAGGGTCGCTGGCTGACTTGATCTATCGCATCAAGAGGTCTCTTAGACTGAAGAACTGAGAAATCTACAAGCTTTGGCTAGCAACTGTTCGTCTATTGTGTCTAATACTGCGCAAGGTACCCGATAGTTGATAAGTCTGGCAGTTTATACGTCTACGGGATGCTCGAGACGGACTTACAAGCCTCAACGAGCAAGGTACGTTGGGGGGAAGGGTAGTTGTTCAAAGGAGGGAGGAGAGTAAACGCCGGAGCGCTTGAGCCAGAGTGATACACACTACATCGTTGAGAGAGACACCGTACTAACAGGAATCGCCCGCTCATCATCATACTTTGCCTGCTCGCTCACGTTCACATTGATGCTCCAACGACGCCGAGGTCCAACGGTGTCTCGAACGGCCCGAGAGTGCGCTCGTCGCAATAGAAATAGGCTTATGATTGTTTCGCCCACCCAGATGCTCCCTGCGAAGCCATTACCGGATTCAGCAAATCACTTGCGATGTTTGGGGAAAATGTGTGTGTATGGCTGACTAACTGACACTTGAGAGTCAGCCGACGTTGAGCTACATCAGACCAACAAGAACGCCTCGTCCAGCAGTCGACAATCCACGCTTAGACTGTAAAGTCTGTGTGGTCAATGTGGGAGCCAAAGAGATGGTATGCCCATGGGAGGAAACCTTGGCATAGCATATCGACTGTTTGGACGAGACGGAAATGGTCGCTTCCAGATCACGATATTAGACTTTTTGGCCGATTTACGACAACGTTTTGGGTGGAGGGGTCGACGACGTAGATCGTCCCCGCATGTTGCCTCTTTCGGATGACCGAGTCGGCTCCGACCGAGCGGTTGACTAAAACTCCCATACGGATATCCGTCTCGTTCAGCGGTTGAGATCCGAGAATCAGCCGCAAGCTTACCATTTGTGCCTCGACGACAGGGATGACATGTCTGCGAGGTTTCTGGAAAATCAGTGTAGTGTAATGCAGGCGCCGGCCACTTTGAGAGCAGAATAGGTAGTGGAAAGACAAGAGTAAAGAGGCCCATTGGAGGAAACTCTATCTGGGTTCTTGGCTGTCAGCATCCGGCACAAACAAGTCTGTGGATGACTCTTTCGGCGTGCAGTTAGTCGTCAGGGGACAGGGCGGTCTGTGACGAGTTCAAGCGATCATTTCTCTCGCTGGGAGCCAGTCTGAAGTCGGGTAGAAACGCCACGCTGTCGATCGGATGCTGCCACTGGCGAGCGAATTGACATCGTTCGTTCGGGGGTGTGGGGGAGAGTAGCAAAGAAGACGAAGAGGATGAAGTGAGGATGAAGCAGCGCTGCATAAGCTTAGAGCCAGGCGTACGTGCTGCATGCTGCACCGAGTGTTGGGTGGTTGAGTTGGCTTTCGCGTTCATGTTTCGTGTCGCGGCACTTGAGGCCGAGCCGATCAGGCTGATGTGGGCATGATTGCTAAAGCCGAGCGAGGTGCGGAGTACGGTAGGCCATGTGCATGCGTGCGAGGCGTCACGCGAAGGTCCTCGACCAGGCTCTAGCTGACAGGAGACGGACGGACTTTTTATCAATGTGTAATTAGCGGGTCTTGGCTAGTCTTCACGACGTGAGGTGTCTGGGGTTGAGCTGTGCATTTCTCATCAGCCTTGGAAAGTCGGGGGCCAGGTGCCAGGCCAGGTCGCCAGGGTAGCGGTATGTTCTGTATCCGTAGTGCTGCTATCTCTCTTGAGTCTCTTCTGGTTTGCGAGATTGAGGAACATCATATACCTTGTCCGAGGCTTCGGCCGATTGCCGCCGAGACTCGAACGGCAGCTGCACCGTGCCACCGTCAGGTAGGACGGGGGAACGCCCACCAGGTGTGTGACTTGCGGCGGGAGGGCGCGCGGAAGGCGTGGCGGCGAGACACTAATTTAGCAAAGGAAAGTCTCCGACAGGGTGAGGCGCGAGGGTGCATTTGTCGTGGAACAGTGACTTGCTGGGCTTGAATTACTCGCAACAATTCTTGCTGACACCTCAATGGCCTGTATCCGTTGTAGAAGATAATTCGACCTGTCATTAGTGTGTCTGCTAGGCCCTCGAGTTTTTGCTTTTTGGTTCAGTTGCCATGATTTGCAGTCTAGAAGTGACTCATTCTGAAGACGGGCTTGGCGAAACGGAAATGTCCAGGGTTGCACCGGTTGCTTGATTAGCCGGAGGATAAGACGAGTGGGAGACGTCCGTAGGAGAGTGATAGGAGTCCCGTTGGAGGAAACAGGTCGGAGGGGGAAACAGGGCCGTGAGATTGAAATCTCGTCAATGATCAGCGTCAACGTTGATGGAGAACCGGAGCTGATTCAACGTCCAAGAAGACCTCCGTTGCGGCGGACGAAGCCGGCGGTGGAATGCTGCTGGGACCAGGGGAGCAGGGAGGCCGCCGGTCCACATTGAATTGACGACTTTTTGGTGTCTCCAGAATTCGAATTGCTGCTGTGCCAAAAACCTCAGCTGGGTTGCGGTCGGAGGGTAAGACTAATCGACTGTAAAGGCTTATGTAAGGGGTCAGCGACAATCCACAATGGAAGCAGATACTAGTCGTAATTGATCCGCACGCAATTTAGCATATGAGGTCCCTGCCAGGCTGTAAGACAGTGGGTGGGCGGGATATCCGTACGAATAATACGGGTCCTCGATCCTTTGTCGCAAAAGGACTTTTAGATGTGCGGGCCTGATGCGAGATGGAGATGAATAATAATGGTTCAAATATGCTTGTTTGACTGGCGGGAGGCTAGCGGAGAAGTCGCGGAAGACTAGCGGAAGCATGGCGGGAAGTCCGTGGTGGAAAACCCGGTGAAATGACCGGACAGAATGCGTTTGGATAGAGGAGGTCTGATAAGATGGAGCGAGGATGGGAAGCCAATTGTAGAGTGCGATACTTGAATGCAAATAACATTAGTTGTAGCTGGCCGTGATGGCGATGTGGTGGGATGGCCGTGGTTGGAGTTCGAGATCGAAACGAGAGGTGCATATTCGGAGAGAGAGACCCTTCAAACCTGGACTGCTCTTTCCCTCTTCTCTCTCTACCTAATTGGCTCGCCTTTGGAGGAAGGAAGCTGATTCAGCAGCACTGATCCAAAACAAGACGCTGTAGCCCTTCTTGCCTTTTCTTTCTCCACATTTTGCCGGATGACTCGAAACCGATTGCCAGGCCCCACACTCCTGACAAGCGCGGATTTCAGATGTTTTGACTGGCCAATGTGGCTGTCCTTGGCCAGGTGGGCAGTGACCAACCAGACTGTGAGAATTCAATGTGGAAGGAACGTGAAAAAAAAAGAGAAGAAAGAAGGACCAAAAAATACAAGGAAAGAACACCGGGAGCAGGCAAAGCGGGGCAGGACCCCATCCCTTGTCCTGGTATTGCCGCCTTTTTACGCCGGCCGCAGACAACGCAACGTGCAGCAGCACAAACTCGGGCAGGCGCTGCTGGCTGCGCTGCTGCTATCTCTCAAGTGGGGCCGCCTTCCCTCGATGTGGTGTCTCCGTTTTCTGCTGTTGTGCGTGTTCTGTGTTCGGCATTGCCATCGCAACCTGCAACATTTCTTGTTGTTTGCTTCCCCTTGTTTCTCTCCACTGTCTGTTGGCCTGCCGCGTGCTTAGCTGCGCATTTCGCTCTCGGAGTTTTGCAGCGCCAACTTGTGCGACGTGTCTGACCTCTATCACCGACGACCATCGCGCTGGATACCTGCGTTTCAACACTGCTGGTATCCACTTTGATCCCTTTTTTTTTTTTTTTTTTTTTTTTTTTTTTTTTTTTTTTTTTTTTTTTTTTTTTTTTTTTTTTTTTTTTTTTTTTTTTTTTTTTTTTTTTTTTTTTTTTTTTTTGCCTCTTCTTACTCCGCATGGAGTCTCTCATTCTTCTTTTTTCTGACTGCATCAAGGGTCAGCACACATGCGTCGGGGCTCATGGAGATCTGCTTGGACACCTCCATGACGGGCAGGTGCTAGATGATGTTCAATTTGCATCTGCTTTTCAGATGGAAATGTTTGCAAGTCCACGTCAATGTGTCTAAAACCTCTCAACGAATTGGCTGCCGCTAACGTCTATGTTGTTCAGCTCTGCCGTTGTTGGTAGCCAGCTCTCCCACCTTATACTAGCACGACTAGTCTGACCAAAGAGGGTGTTCGAGTCCCTCGCCGGGTAGATAGATCGTAGAGTTGCATTACGCATTCGCGCACACACATACCGACGAAAAAAGTCTCACACACACACACACACACACACACTGTGACACTATACACCTCGAAAGCGTCCTTCTTCCCGATGACGCGTGCCTCTACACACGGACACTCATCATCCCATCTCATCCCACTGCTGACCGCCTCTTCTTCGTCCAAGATCGGGGACATCTGTCTGTGTACCAAACGACCAAGATGCCTCGAGGCAAAACCCCGCGGCGGTTGAGAAAAGCTTACTATAGTAGAGACCGGTGCAAGCTATTGCCGTCTCTGACTCCTCTCCGATCTGCCCTCCCACGGGCCACAAGTTACAACGGTTCAAGGAACCAAGGAACCCAACGTTTGGTCTGTGACCTGGGAGGTATCATGGTGGCTCAAGATGGCTCATCATGTACTATCCGTCGACCGTCAGGACTAAGGAACACCATGCCAAGGGAACAGGATGATCCACACAGCCGTACCCCCACCACCTCATGGATGACGGCCGTCTTGCACCCTGGCACGCCTGTGTGTCTGGGTCTCCCTGACAATTTAACAGCTGCGGGTCCTCCCATCGCGCCTCCACCCTGGTGCATCGTCCGTACCTACGCAGCGCTGTTAGTCGCATCTGCACGCCTTTTTCCTGGAGCCAAGCCAAGCACGCACTTTCCAACGAGTCCCAGTCTTCCAGACTCTCACTCGTGGCGCTAATAAGGTCCTTTTAGCTGGGTACGGGAGATGCGTGGATACGTTATACGGTACCTACATATCCCACTAGATGACGCCCACAACACCACCAATTCCCATGTACTCGCCCAGGAAATGCTCTCTGTCTTTCTTAACAGACTAACAGCAGCCTGCCGGGAAGTATGTACCCGTCACTCTGAAGACAAGGTAGTATCTATCACCCCAGTCAGGGTGCCTCGCCTTCGCCCTGCGTGCAACAATACCTCCTGAATGCCCAACATCGTGCTGTACCTCCACCTGTGACCTCGCATTACCTTACTCCGTACCTACTGCAAGTTGTTAGCTACCGGCCGGGCTTAAGACGTCCTAGATCCGGGAACCGACTCCGGCGCAAATTGTCACTCATCTTGACGCATCGTTGATTGGTGATGTTTTCTGTTTGGCTCCCGAGGTCGATCCGATAGACTGCCTGGGCGGCCCCAAGACCCTCTTTATTTTTTTTTTTCCCTCCTAGACCATACGGATGGATACCCAGTAACCCAGTCCTTAGGAGGTGGTTGCTTGCTGGCCCTGGTTTTCTTTCTCTTAGGTTGTTGACGGAAGCTTCTTTTATATTTCCTCCACTCCCATTTCTCATCCATCAACTCGCTCTCGGGTCGACGGCCACTGGGATTTGTGTATACCTCCTTTCCTCCGCCGAATGACCGCCTCTTGGTCCGAAGCGCATCTCGACAGTCAGAAACTCTGACACATACACGCTCTCTCTCTGTCACGCAGTCTCAACCCACCGGCTCTTAGCTTCCACCCTTCAGTCCTTTGATCTCTCTCTCTCTCTCTATTTCATCCCCTTTAACACGGCACATTGCCGCCTGACTCTTTCGCCTATTCTCCTTCTTTCTCACCATCCATCTCCACGGCACATCACCCCGTACCTCCACTTCCAACGCCTTTTCTCTCCCCGGCACGGGCCAGCCACCGCCACTTTCCGGTCGCCTGGGATCATCGTCACCACCTCTTAATACCAGCTCGACCACTCACTCACCATTAGGTTTTGTGAGACCGAGCATTAATTCAACCCAACGCGCCGTACACAAAAGACTTTGCACCGCAGTGGACAACAGCACTTCGCGAATCACACATTAGCCCGTCGGTCCAATGGCGGACCAGGACTTTGAAAAGACGGAACAGGCCGTCGCAGGAGGTAGCCCCGCCGTCAACGAGAAGAACAATACGGCCGACTCAAGTACGGCCCCGCGATCCTCGACCTCCACCGCCGCCGATTCTGAACAGCAACGCGAGGAAGCTCGCCGCAACAACCCCGATGGTTTCACCGCGATCCACGCCGGTATCTCGGTTCACCAGGCCGAGGCCGAGTTTGCGGAACTCCAGCGCGAGCTATCTGGTCACTCACGCGCGAGCAGAGTGAACAGTCGCAACAGCCGTAGAAAGTCTCAAGATGTCGAGAAGGCTGTCGCCAACGTCAACTCGGCCACACCTTCCTCCGAGACGGATGGTGAGCAATTTGACTTGGAAGCCGTCTTGCGCGGGGGCGTCGAGGCCGAGCGCGAGGCCGGCATCAGACCGAAGCACATCGGCGCCTACTGGGACGGGCTCACGGTCAAGGGCATGGGAGGCACCACCAATTACGTCCAGACTTTCCCCGATGCTTTTGTCAGCTTTGTCGACTACGTGACTCCCGTCATGAACCTCCTGGGCTTGAACAAGAAGGGTGTTGAGGCTACTCTGCTGGACAACTTCAAGGGTGTCTGCAAGCCGGGTGAGATGGTCTTGGTCTTGGGCAAGCCTGGCTCGGGCTGCACCACGTTCCTCAAGACCATTGCCAACTGGCGCGCCGGCTACACCAGTGTTACTGGCGATGTGCTGTACGGGAAGTTTACAGCCGATGAGTTCAGGCAGTACCGAGGTGAGGCCGTCTACAACCAGGAGGACGATATCCACCACTCCACCCTCACCGTCGAGCAGACTCTGGGTTTCGCCCTCGACACCAAGGTTCCCGCCAAGCGCCCCGCCGGCATGTCCAAGAACGAGTTCAAGGAGCAGGTCATCTCCACCCTCCTGAAGATGTTCAACATCGAGCACACCCGCCACACTGTCGTCGGTGACGCTTTCGTGCGCGGTGTCTCTGGAGGAGAGAGAAAGCGTGTGTCGATCGCAGAAATGATGATCACCAACGCTTGCGTTCTCTCATGGGATAACAGCACCCGTGGTCTAGATGCCAGTACGGCGCTCGACTTTGTCAAGTCCCTCCGTGTCCAGACGAACTTGTACCAGACCACCACGTTTGTATCTCTGTACCAGGCCTCCGAGAACATCTACAACCTCTTCGACAAGGTCATGGTTATTGACGCCGGAAAGCAAGTCTACCTCGGCCCCGCCACCGAGGCCCGCGCCTACTTCGAGGGTCTCGGTTTCGCCCCTCGCCCCAGACAGACCACACCCGACTACGTTACCGGATGCACCGACGACTTCGAGCGCGAGTACGCCCCCGGCCGTTCAGCCGAGAACGCGCCCCACAGCCCCGAGACCCTCGCTGAGGCCTTCAAGACTTCCAAGTTCCAGAAGCAGATCGACAGCGAGATGGAGGAGTACAAGGCGAGACTGGCCCAGGAGACGGAGAAGCACACCGACTTCCAGGTCGCCGTCAAGGAGGCCAAGCGCGGCTCCTCCAAGCGCTCTGTCTACGCCGTCGGTTTCCACCTGCAGGTCTACGCGCTCATGAAGCGCCAGTTCGTCCTGAAGCTCCAGGACCGTTTGTCTCTGTTCCTCTCCTGGTTCCGCTCCATCGTCATCGCCATCGTCCTCGGTACTCTCTTCTTCCGCCTCGGTTCGACTTCCGCCAGCGCCTTCAGCAAGGGTGGTCTCATGTTCATCTCGCTTCTGTTCAACGCCTTTGAAGCCTTCTCCGAGCTGGCGGGTATCATGACTGGACGTGCAATCGTGAATAAGCACAAGGCGTACGCTTTCCACCGTCCGTCGGCATTGTGGATCGCGCAAATCATTGTCGATCAAGCCTTTGCAGCAAGTCGAATCATGGTCTTTTCCATCATCGTCTACTTCATGTCTGGGCTTGTCCGCGAAGCTGGGGCATTCTTCACCTTCTACCTCATGATTCTCTCTGGAAACATCGCCATGACGCTCTTCTTCCGATGCATCGGCTCCATCAGCCCCGATTTCGATTACGCCATCAAGTTCGCCGTTGTCATCATTACCTTCTTCGTTACCACCTCTGGTTACCTCATTCAGTATCAGTCTGAGAAGGTTTGGATTCGCTGGATCTACTGGGTCAACGCTCTTGGTCTTGCTTTCAGTGCCATGATGGAAAATGAGTTCAGCCGTCTGAAGCTCACTTGTTCGAGCGAGTCACTCATCCCCTCGGGCCCCGGCTATGGCGACATCAATCATCAGGTTTGCACGCTTGCTGGCTCCACCTCAGGAACCACGCTCGTCGATGGCTCAGCGTACATTGCTGCTGGATACAACTACATTAAGGGCGATCTGTGGCGCAACTGGGGTATCATCCTGGCTCTCATCGTCTTCTTCCTCCTCATGAACGTCACTCTCGGTGAACTCATCAACTTTGGGAACGATGGCAGCTCGGCCAAGGTCTACCAAAAGCCCAACGCGGAGCGTAAGAAGCTCAACGAGGCATTGATGGAGAAGAAGGCAGCCAAGCGCCGCGGCGACAAGCAGGAAGGTTCTGACTTAAGCATCAACTCGGAAGCCGTCTTGACCTGGGAGGACCTCAACTACGATGTTCCTGTCGCCGGTGGAACCCGCCGCCTGCTCAACAATGTCTACGGATACGTCAAGCCCGGCCAACTCACGGCTTTGATGGGTGCTTCCGGTGCCGGCAAGACCACTCTCCTCGATGTACTCGCGTCTCGTAAGAACATTGGTGTCATCCACGGTGACGTCCTCGTCGACGGCATCAAGCCCGGAAAGCAGTTCCAACGCAGTACCTCGTACGCCGAGCAGCTCGATCTCCACGACCCGACCCAGACCGTCCGCGAGGCCCTCCGCTTCTCCGCCCTTCTTCGCCAGCCTTACGAGACCCCCATTCCCGAGCGCTACGAATACGTCGAGGAGATTATTGCCCTGTTGGAAATGGAGCATATTGCCGACTGCATCATTGGCTCCCCCGAGTTCGGTCTGACCGTCGAGCAGCGCAAGCGTGTTACGATCGGTGTCGAACTGGCCGCCAAGCCTGAGCTCCTTCTTTTCCTTGACGAACCCACCTCCGGTCTCGATAGTCAGAGCGCCTTCAACATTGTCCGTTTCCTCAAGAAGCTGGCCGCCGCCGGACAGGCCATTCTCTGCACCATTCATCAGCCCAACGCCGCCCTGTTCGAGAACTTTGACCGTCTTCTGCTCCTCCAGAGAGGTGGCCGCACCGTGTACTTTGGTGATATCGGCCGGGACGCTGTCGTTCTGCGAGACTACCTCAAGCGCCACGGCGCCATCGCCAAGCCCACCGACAACGTCGCTGAGTACATGCTCGAGGCCATCGGAGCCGGATCCGCGCCCCGTGTCGGAAACAAGGACTGGGCCGACATCTGGGACGACAGCGCCGAGCTCGCCAACGTCAAGGACACTATCGGCCAGCTCAAGGAGCAGCGCATGGCCGCCGGCCGGACCGTCAACCACGACCTGGAGAAGGAGTACGCCAGCCCGCAGTTGCACCAGCTCAAGGTCGTCGTGAACCGCATGAACATCAGCTTCTGGCGCAGCCCTAACTACCTCTTCACCCGCCTCTTCAACCACGTCGTCGTCGCCCTCATCACCGGTCTCACCTACCTTCAACTCGACGGCAGCCGCAGCTCGCTCCAGTACAAGGTCTTCGTCATGTTCCAGGTCACTGTTCTGCCGGCCCTCATCATCAGCCAGGTCGAGGTCATGTTCCACATCAAGCGCGCCCTCTTCTTCCGCGAGAGCTCCTCCAAGATGTACAACCCCCTCACATTCGCCGCCGCAATCACCATTGCCGAGCTTCCCTACTCCATCATGTGCTCCGTCGGCTTCTTCCTTCCGCTCTACTACATGCCAGGATTCCAGTTCGACTCCTCCCGCGCCGGCTACCAGTTCTTCATGATCCTCATCACCGAGCTCTTCTCCGTCTCCCTCGGCCAGGCCTTGGCGTCCCTGACGCCCAGCCCCTTCATCTCCTCGCAGTTCGACCCCTTCATCATGATCACCTTTGCCCTCTTCTGCGGTGTCACCATCCCCGCCCCGCAGATGCCCGGCTTCTGGCGCGCCTGGCTCTACCAGCTCGACCCCTTTACGCGTCTCATTGGCGGTATGGTCGTCACCGCGCTACACGACCTCAAGGTTGCCTGCTCCTCGGTCGAGTTCAACCCCTTCACCGCGCCGCCGGGTCAGACGTGCGGCGAGTACATGCAGCCCTTCTTCGACAATGGCGGCCCGGGATACCTGGCCAACAACGATACGTCGAGCTGCGAGTACTGCGCGTACAAGGTCGGCGACGAGTTCTACAGGCCTCTGGGGCTCAACTTTGATAACCGCTGGAGGGACCTCGGTATCTTTTTGGCCTTTGTCGGCAGCAACTTGATTATCCTTTTCATGGCGGTAAGCATCCCCCACTTCAGTCCCCTAATGGATGATTCAAGCAGTTACTAACGTCTTCAACAGAGCAAGTTCCTCAACTTCAACCGCAGATAATCATCCCCACCCCCAAGCCCGCTTCGCAACGCTTTTCGCATCCTGCTTTCCACTTTCCTACTGTCAGTTGATTTAACAGCATCAGCATCGTCATCGCCCGATAGGTTTCCAACTCGGCCGCGTGTTTTCAACAGGCCAAGAACCATGTTTTGTCCAAAATGGAGTCTTTTGGTTTTGGGGATTACGACACCAAAATTTTCGGGAGGGTTTTGCGAATTCATATGAAAAGATAGAGGAAGCCTTCATTGCGCACAGTACACACATCACACATCGAGCCATGAGATAGCGTGGCTTTTTGTCAAGAGCTTGCGAGATGTACACACGCACATCACACCCTAGCATAGAGCTTTTTACGTAATTTAATAGACACGGCCAAGAGACTGTATGTATCAATTGAGAATGAGAGCCTTTGTGAGAATTGATGTGTTGAAGGTTGAAGATTGAAGAAGACTTTTTTCTGAGATTTGAAGTGTGAAGACTGCTTGTTTTTGATGAAGCCACTCATTGCGATTATGAGGAAATCGCAATTATACCCCAAAAACCATTTCGATCCTCTGGGGTTGATGGGTAAAGAGGAAGGAGACAAAAACATCTACAACCTCCGTCGGAGTTCCTCTCAGCTCGACAGTATACTGAGGTAATCTCCTGGCCGAACCGCTGATGGTTCGAAAAGCTATTCCGTTTACCCCAACCCGAGAATCTGATAGCCCACACACTGATGTACCTCGATTCGTTCCTCGAAACTTGACACCCCCTCCCCGCACTCCCGTCGGGAACCCCGCCGCCGGCACCACAGAGATAGACCCCACTATCGGTCGACAGTCCTCCGCCAGCACCCCACCGCCGCACGGCGTCCTGTCACCCCCTCCTCCGGCGAGCGACTTCATTGAAAACCCCGTCCGTACCGAACTTACTCTAGACTTCGGCATCTACAACCGTCCTACAATTCTTCACCATAGAATCCTTTTCAAATCAACTTCCGCAGCTCGTTCACTACCTTCAATCGCCTCATTCAACCATCCACACGAGACTTACACTCAACCCGTTCCACCATCTAAAATGGCAGACCAAACCCCCCGCGCAGACCTCACAAAACGCCGAATCCCCTTCATGACCCTCGCATCAGGCGACACCGCCACCCTCCCAGGCGGACCCGCCCGCACCGCCTCCGCGTCCGACACACCGGAATCCCGCTTCGCCCTCCCGGGCACAGCAGTCCTGACAGGCGGCACCGGCGCCATCGCCCACGCCGTCGCGCGCGCGATGCTCCAGCACGGGTTGACGGGCCTCACGCTCCTCGACCTAGACGTCTCCTCCCCCGCCGCGGAGACGCAGATCGCGTCTCTGAGGACCGAGTTCCCGGCGACGAAGATCCTTGCCAGGAGCGTGGATGTCACGGATGAAGGGGCCGTGAAGGAAGCCATGGAGGTCGCGGCGAGCGAGCTGGACGGGATCGATTACTTGGTTTGTTTCGCGGGGGTGGTGGGCTGCCACCACGCGCTCGAGATGTCGGCCTCGCAGTTCCGGAGGATACTGGACGTCAACGCCACGGGCGCCTTCATCTGCGCGCAGGCCGCCGCGCGCATCTTCGTGAGGCAGAACCGCGGCGGACGGATCGTGTTCACGGCGAGTATCTCCGCGCACAGGGTGAATTTCCCGCAGCCGCAGGCCGGGTATAACACGAGCAAGGGCGCGCTGCTGCAGTTGAAGAGCAGCCTGGCGGCGGAGTGGGCGCGGTACGGGATCACGGTGAATAGTGTGAGTCCGGGGTACATGGACACGGTGTTGAACGAGGGGGAGGGGTTGAGGGAGGCGAGGGAGGTGTGGGCGGGGAGGAATCCGACGGGGAGGATGGGGTTGCCGGAGGAGTTGGGGGGTGTCGTGGTGATGTTGTGTAGTCGGGCGGGGAGTTATTTTAATGGGAGTGATTTGGTTGTTGATGGGGGCGGTGTTGTGTTTTAGATGGGGGTGTGGGGATGACAGATTTTGTGTAGAGGGCTGGGGGGTGTGGGAAGATGGAAGGGTTAGATAGATTAGAGGAAGGTCTGCTATGGTCCTAGACGCATTGAATCATGTTATTGAAAGATTAGCATCCGGCTGCTTGAAGAGATGGGCTAAAGAGTCTCGAAGGTTGCTTCTGAGGAGGGATCGTCACGGAATTATGAGCCTCGTTGAGTGCTTGAAACGCTTGACAACCCAATAACAGCTCGATGTCAATCCTCTTCCTCACTTTGAGAACCATGCGCCCTGTACCCCTTCACTTCCATCTCTTGGGCGAGATTCATTCGCTTGTCGTAAATCGGCGGTGGTGCCGTCATATGTCATCCCTTTTTCTCATCGGTGACTTCTCTTTGGTAAGTATGTTGAGGCCGAGATGGGGTAGCCTGCAACGCCCTTAGGAGTCGTTGAATTGCCGGGCTAGACGCAGGAGAAACGCATCCAGACGAACAGGTCCCAAGCACGTATCGAGTATGGACTGACAGGAGTGGCTATGGCTCCTGTTCGGAAAAAAACATTCGGCATCAAAGCTAGTTTTAGACAATGAAGCGTTGTTGAAGCTTCTTGGTTTACATGGTCCAGAGTATATACGGCGATGAAGGCGCATCCCGGATCAGATGCAGAACAGGGAAAGGTAGCTGTGATTTGGGAGACATGGAGAGATCTATAATCAGAGGTCACACTTAACCTGATTTTGTTGACAAGGACTCCAAGCTTTCCGGGGGTCGGGAGCTGATGTTCTACAACAGTTGGGACACTAACATGACGCTTGCCATGGTCCAGTGAGATATCATGGGCAGAAAGGCTACTTATAGTACTAGAAATCACAAGACGAACGGTTTCGCGGAGTCTAGGCCCTGCCTCCTATCCTCAGGATCCTCGGGTATCTACCAGCGTAGTTGGGTATTCCACATAAGGGTGCTGAGTGACGCCACCTACCGTGGAGCAATGTTCTCTTGGGACACTATGGGTGCGGCAAGCATGATTGAGTGTGTCTTTGGTCCTCCTGAGTTGACGACTGCCCGAGGTAGGTGAAGCAAGATCAAATTGGCTGGCGTGAGGCTTCTGTCCTTCTTCAAGCCGTTCGGGCTGTGTAGGACGCATTGCTTAGAGACATGGTACAACTTGAAATGATTTACTCATATGGATTTTGACCAAGATGACAGACATTTTCCACATACTGTGATAATCAACGAAGCCAGTCTAATGCATTGGCATTGAGGTTGAGCAGCTCACCTGTCAAAGACGACGACTGACAGTTCACGCTCACCTTGACTGTGTGGACATCCTTGCCTTGAACACCAAACATCGCCTGGTAGGGCTTTTTCATCCAGGTCTGCTTGGTGTTGTTGGGGGTGAACCTTTGAACCAGAACTTAAGAAAGTCCATGGCTTCCAGCTATCTTATTACTATCCAAGTGAATTTGCTCTTGGTCTGAATTCCAGCCTGCAGGACCTGACAAAGACGAAAACAGAAATTTGGATGCAATCGGCGATAAGAAGATAAGACGTCACCGCCCTCCCCACCACCCCCCCTTCCTGCGACCGCCATCACGTGCACGCTAGCGTTATCGATAGTCACAGGGCAGGAATTCCTGACCTTGACGTCGGACGCCCGAATTTTCTCAATCGCTTAAGCTTCTCAACGCGTCAACACCAGGATCCACTGCACAACGCGCGCGCCCACGATGAGCTCATACAGACCATACCCGCCTCAGGGCAATGCTGGGGACGACCGCAATCGCGGTCGTTACGATTCCCGTTCTTCACATCATCAGCCGCCGCCACCTGGAGCAGGCGCCAATTGGCGCAACCCGTGGCCCGAAGACCGTGAGTACAGCCACCTCTCAAGATCGCAATTTCCACCGCGGCATTTCGACCATTTTGGTGCTAACAAATGATGCAATGATATAGGCCGAAGATCAGGAGGCTACGATGGCTACAGACCCGATAACCGACCGCCTCAGGGCGACTTCACCTTCCGGATGGATAAGCCCTCTGGCGTTGGCAGCACCTCCAGAGGAGACTCGTACCGCCCCGGCGCATATCAGGGCAACGATAGAAGAAGAGCCCCACGCGCTCGGGGAGGATTGTTTCGTGGTCGCGGCAGGGGCGGGTACCAGAAGATCATCCCGGCCGAGCGCGAGCTCTTGCGCACCCGCCGCGATGGAGTCGACGAGAACCTAGTCAACGAGGAGGGCGCCGGTGTAGTATACCGCGACATCAATGACCTTTCAGACGATGAAGAGGCCGATATGGAGATCTCGGACAACTCCGACGACGACGACGAGGAATCTGGTGAGCCTTCTAGCAAGCGTGCCCGCCGCGCTGGCAACGACGAATCGGGCAACAGCGTCCCGAAATGGTCGAACCCAGACCCGTACACCGCCCTGCCACCGCCTGATGCAGCGGAACGCAAGAAGAAGGACATGGTCAAGATGATTCGGAAGGCACGAGTCGACGAGACAGCCGCAGACAAGCTCAAGGCCAGCGCAGAAGCCGAGGAGTTCATCTCCTTCGACTTTGACGAGCCCAACGACGAGGAAGAGATCATTCTTCCTCCTTCTGAGCCACCCTCGCCTCCCCCTCCCCCTCCTCCTGGCCCCGCGCCTCCTCTGCAGTCCTCATCTGTCGCCTCGAGAATCGCACCCAGCGGTCCTCGTTCCGACCGTCCACTTGCTATTAACGGATCAGCAGCGTCGACAGCGCCATCCACGCCTGGCAAGCCTTCAACTCTGCCGCCTAGGCCCGTTGCATCCAACGACGCTCTCGGCTCCCGGAAGCGCACTGTCGACGATCACATCAAGCCTCCTACCTACGCTCCGCTCAAGAAAGTCAATAAAATGCCTGTGGGTGGTGCCATCTTGTCTGAGTGGAAGGTGACCAAAGGCGAGGATCCCACGCCCTGGATCGACGCCGACCATTCCAAGACCTCGGACATCAGTGTTTGGTGAGTTGTGGCAGCGTTTAATCGGACGTAGTGTCTAACCGGGACAGGCTCCACAAAGAGATTGTCGACTTCTACGAGGTCGTACGCCCTCGCGACTTTGAGCACGAAATGCGCACACGGCTTGTCGAACGAATTCGCTCAGCGCTCAAAACCAATCGCTTCTATAAGGAATGCGATGTTCGCCCTTTTGGCTCATACATGTCTGGCCTCTACTTACCCACAGCTGATATGGACTTGGTCATCTGTGAAAGAAGTTGGCTCAATGGTGCACATTCCAACTTTTTCGGAATCAAGGCCCTGCGGAGCTTTGGCAAGTTCCTTTCGTCCAAGCGTCTGACCCATTACAACAGCATGGAGTTCATAGCAGGCGCCAAAGTCCCGCTCGTCAAGTACATTGACACTGAGACTGGCCTTCGGGTGGACATCTCCTTCGATCGCCTTGACGGTCCCCAAGCCGTCAAGACATTTATTGAGTGGAAGAAGCAGTATCCAGCCATGCCAATTATCGTCACAATGGTCAAGCACTTTTTGGCGATGCGCGGTCTGAACGAGCCTGTCAACGGCGGTATCGGTAGCTTCACTGTAACCTGCATGGTCGTCAGCATGCTGCAGCTCATGCCCTCTGTGCAAAGTCGCAACCTTACCCCTGATCACCACCTTGGACAGATGCTCATGGAGTTCTTCGATCTCTACGGAAATAGGTTTGACTATGTCAACACGGCAATCCGGCTGAATCCTCCAGGTTATGTTCACAAGGTAAGTTCATATTGGTGACCTTGTTGAGTACGTTCACTAATGCTCTCACCGCAGCACCGAGTTCAAGACGTCGTCTACAAGAACTTTGATCGCATTTCCGTCATTGATCCCAATAACCCGGCAAATGATATCTCTGGTGGCTCAAGCAACGCTGGGCGAATTCTAGAAGAGTTCAGCATTGCACATCAGATGCTGAAGAAGAGAATGGTGCAGCTTGCCCAAGTCGGTCCACGCGCCGATGGACCTGCCAGCATACTCGAGACTATCTACGCTGGTAACTACTCTTCATTCCGTCACCAACGCGCGCACCTGCGCCAGCTGTACGACTCAAGATGAGATCCCAGCTCTTGTTGCGAGTCGCAATTCGAAAAGCATCGTTCCAACTGTTGATACAGGAAGGATGGGGGTTTCATGATATGTCGGAAGGGTAGCGAATCATCAGGCTACAGGAATCTTTTGCGCTGCATTGTTTAGACGGGCGGGGCCCAAGCACCCCAGTTTGGAGACGGAGTCAAGGAGAGGCGGCTGTTTCTTTCTCACGATACCCACCCCCATATCCTGGTTGGCTTGACTTCTTGGGTCAAGTCTATTTTTTTTCTCTTGAAGTGTTCCCCTCTCTCCATCTTCTTTATTTTCTCTGTTGTTTCGTCTCTCTTCGAAGCAAAGTTGTATGATAACGGCAGCTGGTTGGCTGCGACGAGGGGTGTCGACGAGGATTGACTCACCGGTCCTTTTCTGCGCAAACACGTCCTGGTGGCGTGTTCTTACCCCTTTCCCTGCTGGCCAGCTACCCAACGAAAGCATTTGGGCCCAGCCCTAGTGGGCTCAACAATGAACAAGGACTTTTTCTACTACTTTTACTTTGCAGTGCTACCGTTCCTCCCGGGAAGCGGGAAGCGGGAAGCGGGAAGCCTCTGCTCACTTGGCACTACTACGCTGGGCCTGCGTGGCCCGGCGACTTGCTGACGATTTCACAGATGGCAGGACCTCCTGGCAAGCTTCCTCGCGGGGGCTTGCACAGGTGGGGGTGTGAGCGATGAGGCAGATCTTCTTACGAGAATCTGGCACGAGGACTCGCAAGCAGACAAACAACAAACAAACTCTGGCCGACGCTCTCTGGAGTTTGTCGGCCTCTTTTCTCACTGCATTTTCTGTGCCTTTGCGCATGGGTGTGGAGAGGAAGAAGTCATACCAAGAGCACATGGGTCCGGTGCGGCCTCTGCTGCCAGTGGCATGCCCGAGGGTTTAGCCCAACGAAGGAGGGAAGTCCTGGACAGACTCCTCGGCCGACGAAACGGCTTACATAGCCAGAGAGTCGTTGCCCTTGCAGCCTTGTAATTGAAGTCCATGCCTTCTAGAGTTTCCAGGCATTTACTCGTTGAAGCACCCATACTTGAACACGCCCTTGTTTGCGTTTGGCGTCTCACCAGTATTAGGGTCACTTCATTGATATCACCGCATGCTGTCTAGTTCAACATTATGACCTTGCTGTTTCCGGAGGGCAAGTTTTCGCGGGTAGTGGAAGAACTTGTAAGAATATGGAAGAGGACTACCGCGGTAACGAACGCCAAGGGGTCAAATAAGCATGCAAAGGAAAGGTATATCACTTGTAGCGAAGGAGCCTTGTTAGATGACGCTGTAGGGTCTCTTGTTCCATCGAAATCTTGTTAGCGATGCAGCTTCTGAGCCCATAAGCTACGGACTTGTCCAGGTGCTGCCGCTTCTGCAGCCCGGGTAGGGAACCGAGGGTGCGTTCCCAGATGAAAGAACGGATGGCTGGAGAGCCCATGCGACTCTGAGGCCAGGGTCAAGCTACCCGATGCTTGGGATTTCCGACATTTTGGCAGAGCCAAGCAAGGTGTGCACCATCTACGTTCGATCGAAGCTTTTCGGTCCGTATGTAGTTCGTCCGGGATCCGAATACAATCACAGGATACGGGCTGATGTCCAGCACGTCGGCCACAAATTGCCGACCAAAGCAGCAAAAGGAGATCAGTCAGTTAGGTCAATATGAAACCCCGCATCGGGGCAACGTTGCAGTCTCGTCTTGCTGTCGAGGAGTTGCGGGGGACCATTGGAGGATTTGCTCGTTCGGTATCTTGTCTGGAAGGCGTACAGAGTTAGATGCAGCAGTTGGGCGTGCCGATCTCCGTAGAAGGAGCAGCGAATGACCGGTAGGACGGTGGTAGACGGGGCCCTTCTTCGGGGAGTCTGCGGTGTGATACCTAGATGCGCTAGGCGAATCATCAATTCGGAGCCCCCGAATGGGAAGGGATTATGAAATGCCGTAACCTCTTAGTACCTAATGTCGAGGACGTGTTGCCGCCGGAACAAGAAGAAAAACTTTTCCGTAGCTTTGAACGTGCCAAGATACAAGGGCAGGAAAATGTGAAATTTCTGAAATATCAGGTGCAAGGCCGAGGGGTGATGAACGTGCGATTGATGAGAAGCGATCCAGTCAAGGCACACGCATCGCAGCAGCGGGCAAGGGCCCCAGTGTCTTTTCTGGGCCTCGCGGAGTGGTGGCCGGGCCAAGTAGGCGCTAAGCAGTGGCCAAGATGTTAAATTGGTGGAGATGCCTTAGGTAAGGTCGCCAAAGAGACAACGTTGGTAGATGGACCTCTGGTAAGACTGCGAGAAAGCGAGGTTGGATGATTTTGTCTTGTCACATTTCAACTGACAGACGCTCGAATTTACCGTGGCATGGAACGAGGCTTCAAGATTGCGTGTGCCTTGGTCAGTCTCTGCACCATTATCGGGGCCGGGGATGAATAGACATGGGTTCTGGGAGAGGGAGGAATCGACTATGGCGAATGTACTGTAATTACAGGTCGTCTTGGCGGAGAACGTTGACCGGTTGGCACATTGGGTTGCCCGTGTCGGAGAAGTGGTCCGAGAATTGGCCCGCAAAACAAGGACGGGACCAAGCTTGAAAGCCCGCAGCTCGGGAGCCATTCCCCCGCAAGCAGACGGCTTGCTAATAAGCTTGAATTCGAAAATGAGAGGAGCCAAAATTGCTTGAGCACACCGAAGCCTTGTCAGGTCGGCAAAGGAGTGGTTTGGAGGCCGTCGCATGGCGAGGTCCGCATGTGTGCTGGAAGGGCACGTCGCTGTATCATCGGCGGGACTCTAGAGGCTAGAGTGCTTGTTGAAACTATGATGATTGAGAAGGGTCGGACGAGGAAACCGCGAGATACTTGCTGGGGGCAGAGGGCCGAAAGAGAAGGATTCGAATCGATCGTGGCGAGACAGAGGCGTGGCGTTCGGACGAGGTAACCTGTGCAGTAGTCGAGGCACAAGACCAGAAATGGCGGAAGCAACTAGACGGCATTGCTCACTGGAGATGCTGGCAATGTCATCTGGTTGGAGGTGCTGGTAACGGGCTGTTGGACGGACATCTGGCCCGGTCTGAGACGGGAGTCGGATTGGAGCACTGGAGTCTGTAGGTAAGATGATGCGGGTGGCTTGACGAAGGGGACAAATAAGGTGGTGTCGAAGTCACCCTACCGGCATAAGTTCATATTGTTGGAAAGAAAGAACTGGCCGTTCATGCCTTCTCTCAACCAATTGCATTGCAAGTTTCTCAGCCTTTGGGAGGAAGGATCAATGGGGTGAGGAGGTTGTGGTGCTACCCGTAGCTGCCTCGAGGGAAGTGTGAGGTGAGGCCGGGGAAGAAGGAGCCAGGATGGATCCTTCCCATGTTGGGGGTGTGGGGCGAGGGAAGGAATTGGGGTCGACGGGGGAAAGAGCTGTCTGGTAATTGGAGAGAGCTCTCCTGCTGTGCCTGCCTCGACTTCGCTTTCGTGTCGCATTGTCCCGTGATGATCAGAGACTGCAAAAACTTTTCCGACAGCCAAGACTCTGAACTTTCGGTGAGTTTGTTATTTGTAACGTGGAGTGGTAGAAACCAGATGAGCTTAGGTACCTTGGGTATGGATACCTCATCTCCTCTGCAGCTGGAACAATAGAAAGCTTCCCATGTGGGCTTTTACGAATTTTCCGCCGGTTCTCCGTCTGTTCTCCATACTGAGGTTCACTTAGCAGGATACTCCCCTTCCCGGCTCTTTTTCATGTGTCCCTTGGGAAAGGCCCAGCAGCGTACGGATAGTTGAAAACGCCTGGAGGTCAGATTTTGTGGCACGAATTCGGACTCTTTGTCTACTGTCCGGCATCTAGGTACTTGCCAGCTGTATACGTGCGGGTAAGGTAGGCAACTTTCGTCAGATGGCCGAGGCGACTCTGTATCGCCAAGCTTGCCCCAGGCCTGTCTTCGTCGGAGCAGCAGCCGAAAAGGCACCAAGACATCAACCACCCTGGCGCTGAGTGATGACATCTGGA
Source organism: Colletotrichum cuscutae (assembly GCA_030869315.1). NCBI lineage: Eukaryota > Fungi > Ascomycota > Sordariomycetes > Glomerellales > Glomerellaceae > Colletotrichum > Colletotrichum cuscutae. The sequence goes on from MPDP01000005.1 coordinate 137,403, forward strand.
TTAAATCGCCTTGGCATGCTGCAAATCCGCCTACCTTAGCTACCAGGGATAGCGCCCAACTTTTGTCCAGCCTTTTCCTACATGTTCGGTATCAAGTTAAGGATACCTTACCAGGTGTCCACTGTAGGTATTTACCTTCGGTAGGTAAGGCAGTCGTTTCGCCCTTGCCGTGATATGACTGGCCAGCATTAGAGTTGCGTGTTTGGCCTTTATTTCCATCGTGATCCATCATCCAAGTCGGGTGCGGGGGAGATGGGCCGCTTAGATTGGTCCGTCAATTGGGAGGAGGAACGTCGGGAGGTGGTCCACCGTTCTTGACCCGCCCGGGGCAGACAGCGGGCAGGGGTCCGGGCGGAAAAGACACACGGGCGATGAGGGAGGGAAAGGGCGAATGAACCATGTGTTTCTCCTTCCCATCCGTTTGACACTGGACTAGGTACCTGCGGTACGTATTGAGATTGATGAACTGCTTCAGGTAGGTACCTTTACCGTACGGATATCCCCCGCCTTGCGTACCTCACTTAAGGCATCATTGACCAAGTTTAGCCTGCTTCCATGGGTCGGTTCATTTTTGTGCAGGATTCGGTTGCTATGAATTCATGACTAAAAAACTGACAGTATGGCACCAGTGCTAGGAAACCCAACAACAGCCCAGATGTGACATGTCCATCCATGTCCACGGCCCACATCACCAAGGTTCTCAGTTGTGATAGTCGACTGCGTAAGAGAGAGCTCAGGCAATAGAGACGAGTAGCCAGGCAAGGCAGACCAGCAGACAGACAGATGGACAGCTCGACTGCACACCAAGTCCCTGGTCTGCACAATCCTGCAGCAATATACCTGGCTGTAGCAATATGGTACTTGGAACTTGGACACACCCAGTGACACCACCGACACGAGCACAGCATGAGACGTGCAACGCAACGACACCTCTACCGCCCGTGTGGCATTCGGGATCTCGCCCAGCTTTCTCGTCTGAGCCTCCCACGCTGCTCGCCTGGTAACATCGCCAATCATCTCATCTCGCCAGCCACTCACAGCTGCCGATTCCTCCCATCCTGGGTTGACTCTCTCCTTCTCCGCATTTTGTCTCCCACCCACACACCACACATCTGCTCACGCACTCTGGATGATCAATGGTACCCTGGGAGCTCCTGATTTTCCATACTCCAATGTGCCTCATTTGGTCACCTTTTCTTGAGCTCCCCAACTAAGGTACGGAGTACTTTAAGCAGGCATGCGATTCCTACCCAGTCACTCCTCGGCCGCACCATCTCAACCAACGACCTGGCAACGGCCCAGACATCTGTGCCTTCGCCATGCTCGCTCAATCGTCCTACCTGTCACACAATGGCTCTATCGCTCTTCGAGGAATTGATCGTCTGTACCCTTCAATACTCCTCCGCGTCTGCTTATACCCATGACCCCATCGTATACCACGGGATTGGCAGTCCTCCACATCAACCTTGTCAACCCCATGTGCCAACGTTTGCATTCGGTCCGTCCTGTCTCCCCAGACAGGGTCCCCCTATGATCAACTCAACTGGTAGCCCAATGTCATTCGACACAGCAACTCGGTACGACGGTGACCCGTGTCGTTACCCATTCTACGATTCGGATACCATACACACGAGGCAACCGCGGCCGCCCCCGAACCGCGTCCAGATGTACCGCAGGCAAACAACCACCGAGCCTCCCCGTTTACTTTAAGTTTCGGTCGCGCCCACCTGCAAGCCTATTCACGAGCCATGAGAGACCTACTCCGCTGACGCATACATACGACATTCCAACTTCACCTCGTCCCACCTAGACGGACGACTCACCTCATTGTAACTGAACACAACTACAGAAATAGTCGCCTTCGTGCGAACACCGCCATCATGTATCAGGCGCAAAACATCTACTTCATTTGCGGTTTCGCCGCCATTGGTACGTGGTGCTGCCTTGAGTTCTCGCCTGGCCTTACACCTTGAGGATCATACTGACGAAAGCTCAGGCGGTGGCCTATTCGGCTTTGATATCAGTTCCATGAGTGGTGTTCTAGGGACTGGAGCCTACAAGAGATACTTTGGGAATCCTACATCGTACCGCCAGGGTGGTATTACGGCTTCGATGCCTGCCGGCTCCCTCGTCGGATCTCTCGTCTCCTCATTCATTGCCGACAAGTACTCTCGCAAGGTCGCACTCCAATTCTCCTGTATTCTGTGGACCATCGGTGCCATCCTTCAATGCGCTTCCGTCAACGTCGGCATGCTTTGTGTCGGTCGTGTCATCGCGGGCATGTGTGTCGGTATCGCATCCTCCATTGTGCCCGTCTACCAGTCCGAAATCGCCCCCAAGGAGATCCGTGGTCGCGTTGTTTCGCTCCAGCAGTGGGCAATTACCTGGGGTATCTTGATTCAATACTTCATCCAGTACGGCGCCGCCGAGGGCATTGGAAAAGGCTCCACTGATCCCGATCAGCCGACCGCCGCTTTCCGCATTCCTTGGGGCGTCCAGATTGTCCCTGCCGCTGTCCTCTTTGTTGGATTGTTCTTCTTTCCTTACAGTCCTCGTTGGCTCGCTAGCAAGGACCGTTGGGATGAAGCCATTAAGGTCCTCGCTCATCTTCACGGCAGCGGCGACGTCAACCACCCCAAAGTCCTGGCACAGTACCAAGAAATCGAGGAGGCCCTTCGATTCGAGCGAGAAGAGAACATTTCTAGCTTCAAAGGTCTCGTCGCTCCCCGCATGTACAAGCGTGTGTTGCTCGGCATGAGTATCCAGATGTGGTCCCAGTTGTGCGGAATGAACATCATGATGTGTAAGCAACGACCTTCCAATTGCAAGTGTGAACGACAAGTTGCTGATTCGATCCAGACTACATTGTCTACATCATGCAGGGTGCCGGCATAGGCAACCCGCTACTTACTGCATCTATTCAGTATATCATCAACGTCGTCATGACTCTTCCTGCCATCGTCTTTATCGACAAGCTCGGCCGTCGTCCCTTGCTCGTCGGCGGCTCTTTTATGATGATGACCTGGCTGTTCATTTCTGGCGCACTTCAACAGTACTATGGACAGCCCAACACCGATGAGACACGCAACCCCGACAACGAGTCTGTTACCTGGCTCGTCCTCAACCAGAGGCCAGTCTCCTCTGCTATCGTCTCCTGCTCGTACCTCTTTGTCGCAACCTTTGCCACCACATGGGGTCCTGTGTCATGGACTTACCCTGCTGAGATCTTCCCGAGTAAGATTCGCGCCAAGGCCGTCTCTTTGTCCACTTCGACCAACTGGTTCTGGAACATGATTCTTGCTTTTGCCGTTCCCCCTCTGTGTAAGTCGAACCGCATGGCACCCCCCTTATAATTCAGGACTAACAGACATTCAACAGTATGGAACATCAACTACAAGATGTATTATATCTTTGCGACGTTCAATGCCCTGGCATTCCTTCACACCGCATTTTTCGCGCCCGAAACCAAGGGCTTCACACTTGAGGAGATGGACGATGTTTTCAACTCTGGTCTTCCAGCCTGGAAGACCCATCAGAAGAAATCTCGTCTTGATGACATCGAGCGAGAGATCGCCGCCGGCAATCTCAAGGTCTCTCGCCACGGCGCGGTTGCAGATGAGGATAACCATGAGGTCGTCGCCGAAACTGAGAAGAAGGGAACCGCTGTCTGAGCACTGCGGTAGAGTCCTGATACTCGAAACTAAACGATAATACCCAGCAGGAGTTGTTGTGGGAGAAGATTGCCATGGAAAAAAGCGAATTTGAAGCGAATGAAGCGGGGCGAATGCGCAAGATGGCAGATTATCTGATGAAGATGATACAACGACTGTTCATTTTGTCCAAAGACATTGACGATGGTGCGATAGATGTGAAAGCATGACGTAATTAAATGCCTTGACGACACAAGATGTAGAACGCGCTCTTCCGCTGCTCAATCCACAACTACGTCCCGAGGTCCTAAGATGCGCCGCGAACTTGTGGAAAAAGCTATTTTGGCAAATGATCCTTTGGAAGATATTCCTAGATTCGTTGACATACCCGGAAAATTGCAACGCCCTTTTTGACCGACTCGTTCTGTTGCCAGGGCTAGGTGGATAAAGGATATATAATTCAGTTTACTTTTCCATGCGTAACACGAAGAGTCCCAAGAAAACTGAAATTGTCAGTCAACCTGATTGACGTCTGTACGAAGAGATTGGGGTTAGGTGGCTTTGGTGTATATGAGATGATTCCAATACCTGTTTCTAGAATCCAGTTCTGTTAGTTAGTACCAGGCGGGGGAGTCTGACGTTTGATATGTATTCCGTTGGGAATCATCGAGGAATAGGGGGACGAAATACTTGAAGCCAGCGAGTGATGGTGTTATGGAAACTCGGAATTTGGATTTTGAGATTAACCCGCTTGTCGAATCAGTGCGCTACCCATCCTGGCAACTCCAGCCGGCTCGCTGTCTATGAGGTCGTTGGCTGTAAGCCGAGAAAAGGAGTGACCGGCATGATTTGTCCTGGCAGTGACTAGTCTTCAGTTGACTCTTTCTATATATATCTGTCGAACATCTTGATTGCGAAGAAGCCAAGTGCTACACTGTCATATGCAGCTTCAGACGAGCCAAACGATGTGTCATTTGAAACATCAAGTTCGATATCAATAGTCTGCAATGCCTGATCACGAATACCTAGCTTCAGAGATCGACCACGGGAGTGGTCATTGCATTCTCCGGATACACCAGCGGCCCCATCGACATCGTCCCTGGCGCAGAAAGCACCAGATTCCCCTTTCCATCCTTCACATTCTCCACCTCCTTGCCCGGATCCGACGCGCTCGCCGTCTTATACAACCGCGCATCCAGCTTCCTCGTGCTCGGATCAAACTGCAGCGTCCACTCTTCCGCCTTCCGCCGACTCCCCCTCGCCAACTCATCCATTAACGCGCCCAGGTCCCGGTAGGGAACCATCTCCGTAAGCCACGACGTCCACATTAGCAGACCCCACTCCAACCCACGAAACCCGTCAATGCTGCCGCAGACTTCTTCCACCTCCCTACGAAGCAACCGTCGATCCTGGGCCGAGGCGTGGTCGTAGACCTCGAAGAAGGCGTCCTTGGCCTCGGATACGTATTTCGGCTCCACGAGCCAGAGGTCCCCTTCGTGCCCGCTCTCGCTGATGCAGATGACCCGCCGGAGGAGGGGCCACGCGATACAGCTACCGTCAGCGAGTCCCCGGGACGGCAGCAGCTCCAGCTGCATGCTGGCCGGAAGCTCGTCGTCTTGGACGGTGACTTTGGATAGCGGGGCTAGGATGCGGAGGTGCTGCGATGTATTCCACCACACCGGCCCCATCCCGTCTGTGACGCGGAAAAATGCCTTGTACTGATCCGGCAACGGGGCACTCAGCTCCAGCCTCCTCTCCAGATCCTGGATTTCCTGGTGAGAGGGGACTGGGTAGCGGAACAACGTCTCAGGACGAAAGATCTTGTCCTTATCAAGCTCCACCGGCCCCATAACCGTCCTCTCGACGAGCATATCGTCCCGCCTGCGCAGTTCGTCGGGGGCATACGGCGCACATGATCTAGTGTTTTCGTCGATTGCGCGCGCGAGCTCGGCAATGGTGTACCCCTCATACGGTCGGACCGGGCTGCGCTCCAGTCGCTGTCGGAGCATCTCGCACCCGGCGTCTGCGACTTCGCGGATATGGGTGAGGTCGATCTCGAGGTGCTTGACGAGGGCGTTCTCGGAGGGATCCGTGAACCAGCCGTAACGCCATAGTTCGCGCATACTGCCTAGCATAGACATCTGGTCCTGTGCGGAATGGAGGGTCGCTATCGTTCTTCCCCATAGCTCGATGACGCTTTCTTCTTCTTCGCTTGCATGGGTGCTGCTTCCACAGCTGTCATTAACCCTTTCTTCATCCTCTTCGGCCTCGTCTGCAAGGAACTCGTCGACGAGGACCTCTTCCTCGGGTCGATACACATTCTCTTCCACCCTGCTACCACCACCATCATTGCTCGCCTCTCCACCATCCACGGCATCACGAAACAACCTCACAGAGAGATCAAGCGCCAACACCCGCCCCGTAGCCTTGACAACCTGATTCATCTGCCACGGCGCCAGCATGCGCTCCCAGAGACCCCAGAACCCGGCCAGGCGCATCGGGATCGGGCCGTGCGGGTTCGCCCTGTTGTCCTGCCCCGGCGCCAGCTCGCGGGCGAGTTCGTAGGTTTCTTCGTCCTCGCGCCAGGGCGGGGCGAAGCGGTTGCAGACTAGAGTGCGAGCGTAGCGCTCCAGGGCGTCGAGCGCCGTATCACAGCCGTTGTCTGAAGATGAAAGATACTGCTGTCCGTCGTTCGAGGATGAAGAAGAAGAAAACCGCTTCGGGACGGGCGTAGCCCACCGCGGCCACCGCCCGACATGTTCCCACGCAAACGCAAAGACGATGCGCGTAAATGGGTCTGCGCGCGGAGGGTTCACGGGGACCTCGTACGTGCCGGATCCATCGCCGTTGTCGTCGCATCCCTTGCCGAGGCTCCGGCACCGGGAGAAGTCCTCCGAAAACACCTCGGGCCCGAATTCCCGGAGGTCAAACGGTGGGATGCCGTGCGCGTGGAGGATCGTCAGCAGACCGGTGCCGTGGTCCACTTGGCCGAGGGCGGCGAGACATACGGCTGTTTCCCGGACGTGTTGGACGACTTTGCTCAGGGATGGTTCTTGTGCGATGGAGGTTGGGTCTATTAGGTGGCGGAGGAAGAAGGCCATTGTTTTGTTGGTGCGGCCCGGGCCTCTACCCCTCCCTGCCGCTCGGAATGATGGTTTTGTACGAGGGTATGTGGTTTATTGCTCTTGGCGGTGATTTAGGAGCTTTTTGATACATGACATCAGAGGAACTGATAGGTATGATGACGGGTTAATTTAGAAACAAGGTCGAGGCGGAGAAGTTGGCTTCGGGAGTGGTAAATTGGTGGCGGGGTTAGTGCTGATGGGGCATGCATGTCAGACGTGAGAGCCCTGTTACTCTCAACCTTTCTGTAGATGCATGGCTTGAGCCGGCGATGGGGATGATCATGGTGGCTGATGCTTCACCCTGAAGACAGAATCTTGAAATGTAGTTTAGAATCCAGAGACGCATAAAATCGTAGTAGAGGTTAAGAGGCATAGATGCTACTCTCGTCAATTGCTATACGTTAGAAGGATCTGGTGTGGACGTCGCTCTGTGCACATACGTAGACAAAAGTAAGTCGAGTAACCTCCTCCCACCTGAGCCGAGACGGCGTTATTGTTGCTGCCACTACATTAGATCCTAGGTTGGTTCCAAGTAAAGAACTCAAGATGGAGAGCTCTCGATCAAATACAGCAAGGTCCTGAACAATAGTGTAAAAAGAAAGTTACCTTATGTGGATGAAAGAACTCTCCAAGATGGTATTTTCCTTCCCGGCAGCTTCGAGCACGTCAAAGCGATTGAGGTCCAGGTGGCGAACGCTAGTCAATATGCTTAATCCACTCTAGGCAGACGAGTTTAAACACCAAAATCACCCGCGAGCTGACAGTCTCTTGAGAAGTTGGCGTAGCCGGGAAATGAGCAGACATTAAAGGGGATTAGTACGTCGTTCCAAGCCTCCAATGCCAAGCGTATAGTCATCTCTCGTAAGGCTGATTTTGGGAGAGGATCAACATTGAGCGAGGCAAAGTCGCAACTAACATGCGCGGAGTCTTTCCGCAGTCCTGCCGGGAACCCTTTACCTCTGCGAGAGCTCCAGTGGCGGTTGTTGTGGCTTTCAGCTCTCTAGTTGTCCTCGAGGCCCGGGGGTATTGTAAGCCGGCAGAGCTCTTGGTGCTGACGGCACGGGAGTCTAAAGATTTACGCGATTCTCGAGATGCCGCGATTGGTAGCATCGTGGCAGTGGCGCGCGGTTCCGGCAAGGGATGGAATCCTACGTGAGCGACGATTGGCCCCAAGTTCTGTGATTCGGCTGCCTATGACTGTTAAGCTGCTTCTTAAGAAAGCTGTGCGGATCTGTTTTGCTTGAGAAAGCTAATTCATGGGTCTGGAGTTGTTTCCCTTTCTGTTTCTCATGAGCCTCATCGACATCACCTCATAGCGATACTCTTCTCCCCATCGGACTTTGATGATTAGACGATTGGATGCAGTCACCCGAGCAAAAGGCGTTGCTCGATATCAACCACACACGACGGTCCGGTGGAAGTTGGCGAGACGAAGCACACGAGATGGACCATTCCTACGGGCAGCAGACGGGAGGTTACAACGTCGGTCCAACAGGATCTGATGCGAGTACGGCACAGAATACGAACACGCGTTACAGCCAGTCACAAGTCGTTGACGATTCGTACGTTGAGAATGGCCTTCATCCGGTGCCGGAGCCAGACAAGATCGTAGGCGCGCCGTATTATCACCAGTACAACCAAGTACCCGGCAATGGCATGTCTAGCCATCCGCAAGAACAAGCGGCATCGAAGAGGAGGATATGTGGCATGAGCTTGGCGATGTTCATGCTCTGGTGTATACTGGGATTCCTTCTTGCGCTGCTGGCAATCTTCGCGGGGGTATTTGGGAGCATGCTCGCAAGACAGAGCTCAGAAATCTTAGATCTCAAGAACGTGGCAGCAACAAAGTAAGTATTCCCCTCAAAACACCTCGATCAACACTGGCTGGGGCTTTGATACTAACACCCGTCACAGAACAACCGGCCCGGACACCAACGGCACCTCAACAACAGCGGCACCCGCAACGACGACGACATGGGTGCAGGTAGTGGACTGGGAATACATTGGCTGCTATGAGGACACCTCGAACCGCGTGTTCCCGGACAAGTTCACGCAGATTGACGACCAGACGAACCGGCTCTGCGCGGGGGTGTGTTCTGGTAACGAGTACTTTGGCACCGAGTTTGGGGACCAGTGTTACTGTTCGCGGACGCCGCCGACGACAGCTGCGCCGGCGTGGAATTGCGATATGCACTGCACTGGTGCGCAGACGTCGGAGATTTGTGGGGGGTTCTTCTTTTTGAGTGCTTGGAAGAAGAAGGTATGAGGTTCAGGGTTGGGTATGAGGTCTTTGGAAGGTGTCATTGGATGTGACGACGTGTGAGTAGAGGTCTGCTTCAGTTTTCCTGGAATGATTATGCGAATTGGAGTTTCTCGGGATTGGCTGATTGAGATACCCAGTGGTAACAGAATTGAAAGAGTCTTTGATTTGATTTATCAATCACACTTTGTGTCGGCCTTCAGGAGGTTGCTCGAAGGTGAATTAGATGTAGGGCAGTCGATGCGTGGTTGTGATGCGGAAGACTCAGACCGTGATACTCTCTCTCACAGGCAGGCTACATAGAGCCCAATCTGGCCGCTCTCATCAACATCCAGCAATGGATCCAAACAACCATGGCCGGTTGGCCCAATGGCAAGGCGTCTGACTACGATTAAATATGTTATCAGGAGATTCTGGGTTCGACCCCCAGGCTGGTCATTTTCTTTTGAAAATTCTGCATTTTGAATGCCGGGTTTGAAATTTTTGCGCGGGTTGCGGGTCCGGCGCCCCCGCCGAGTCAGGGTTTGCTAGTCCGGGCCGGAAGTGGCCTTCAACGCTCAGGCGCCGCCAAACAGTGTTAAACGGTAGTTACAAGAACACGATTAATGCAACGAAAACTCGTCCTAAGCACATGCCACGGGAGTTATTTTTGTATCTCGATGTTTTGAACGCATGAAAGCTGCCTTGTTGCGCGGCAAACCACACAATCTTCTGCCGGCCGCCGTGACTAACAATTTTTTGACGCTCCGGCGTGGTGCCCCACTTCGCCGAAAAAAGTCTCAACTCCGACCAGATACGTACCTCTCGACGTCTCCCATCGGATCTCGACGGGACATTTCCACTCCTCTTCTCATACACCCGCTCGGTGGGCATCGTCATGCCCTCCACCCCTGCACCGCCAGCGCCGGCATCAGTCTCAGAGCTTCTGACGTTGATAATAACCACGTCGCCAACCCCGTCCGCGCCTTCGACAGAACTCTTGGGTGCGGTCTTCAAATCTATCCGCCTTCACTGCAGTGACTTGCTATCGTGCCGCATCATTGTTGTACTGGACACGTATGAGCGCATCGGAGACGTTCCAAGGTTGAAGAAGGGCCAGGTGACGGAAAAGGGCGCGGAGGAGTATGCAGAGTACAAAGACAACGTAAAGAAGCTCGTGCTGAGGGAATACGACGCACATGAGAGACCTGACGAGTTGAGTCAAGAGCAAGGGGAAGCAGAGTATGGCTACAACGGACGAGCGGCGACCGTAACGACAAATTCGGCCACATTCACCGTAAGCCAGACGAAAGACCTTCGTGTATCTTTCGTAGAGCCGTCAGAGAGGCTTGGTTTCGGTCTAGCAGTGCGGTCGGCCTTGAGAATAACGACAACATCGTACGTCTGGGTCCATCAGCACGACTGGACACTCGTATACGACATCCCCGTGGGCCCAATTCTGGATGTCATGAGGACGCAGGACGCAGATGAGGAGAGCCCGGTGAAATATGTTTGCCTTGCTTCGGTTCGGATGCTGAAGTATGCTGAGACTGCTCATGCGCAAGAGTTCCCTCATCTTAGAACGTTGACGAACAAGCTGAAGAGGAGTTTTACGCCAGAGTCATATCCGGGGGCGGAGGTGCCGTTGACGCCAATGTTCTTTTGGCATGACAAGCCCCACATCGCAGCCACGGAGCACTATTTGACGCGTGTCTTTCCGACGCGGCTGGCGATACCTAGAGGGGCGTTTATCGAGGATACGATTGGACATCGGGCGCGGACTCAAATGAAGGAGCAGGGCATGTGGTCGCGGTGGGCTTGTTGGCTATTTTATCCCAATGAAGGAAGGCAGTTGTGTCTTCGGCACTTGGATGGGAGGAAATGGAGAGGCGCCGAGGGGGAGGTCACGATGAAAGAAGTCTGGAAGCAGGCCAACAAAGAGATGAGGACAACAGAAGATGAATAAATCTCAGACTTAAAGTATCCAACTGTAATCTCGGGTTTACCGACACACCTTACTGTGGGGTAAGGTCGATTTCAGTGTAGTATTGACCTTTGCCTTCGTAATGCCATTCCTTCACACAGCTGTCACCTCCGGAGGGGCACTCAACTCCTGAGCCAGCGCCATTGCAGGTAGCGTAGACGCCGACCAAAGAGCCGGTAAAAGGACCGCTCTGGCCACTGACCAGTCTTGCCGAGAACGTACTCATGACGACCTGCTGATCGGACTGAGAAGCCTGGGATGCGGCCATGGTGTAGTGAGTGCTGTTGACTGTGGCAATCTGGAAACGAATCGAATCGTCTCCCCACGCTTCAGGTACCTTGACAATATTCTCCGCAGGGGCATCTTCTCCCGTTGCCCTGAAGCGTAGCATGCGATCGCTTCCACCGGAGCCGTCGGTCTTGGGGAGGATTACTACCCCGACATCAGCGTGGTTGTATTGAGTCAGGCACAAAGTAACGCCAGTTTCTTGGTCAACATCAGAAGACGGTGCATCAATGACTGCTTCAAAGGTAAATAGAGAATCCGTCTGAGGTCGTCCGATGAAAGATAGCCCAGCGCACATACCCATTCAAATTAATCAAACAAATAAGTCAAACAAATATTTAAATATAGGAATTTTAGTAAGTTAAATAATTAAATATCGTAAGGCCCTATATTTAACGTATTTAATTAAATATAAGATCGTTTAGAAAAAGGAAAATCCGGGACCGGGCTAATTAAAAATTAATATTCTTAATTATACCCTATAGAAGTTTATAATTAGGAATATAAATACCTACGGCGGGATTCGAACTTACGACTCCTTACTTATAATTATAAATTCAGTATTATACTACTTAACTAAATAGATTATTAGTAACTATTATAAAAAAAAACTTAAGTAGTATAGAGCGCTAGATTTAGCGTCTTATTATATTTAAGAATTTAAAAAACTTATTAATACCTCCTTTTTTAATATTAATAAAACTAACGAAGTTACGTACTATTATTTCTAACCCTTTACGACTATTATAATTATTATTAAAGTTAATTAAATTATATATTAATCGATTTACTATATTATAATTAATTAATTAGTAATAAGTCGTACGATTTTTAGTACGTAATAGCTACTTCGGATTATTTCGTAACTATAGACCCTAACTAACGCTAGTTTTATATTATTAACTAACTTCGATAATTATAATAACCTCTTTACTCTTTTAAAAATAATTTAAAAGGGAGGACTTTTATTAATAATAATTTAATATTATAAAAGGGTATAAGGCTAAGGAAGTCGTAAATCTACTTAGAGGGGGTCTTTGCTCAAGAGATTTATAATAAAAATAGTTAAGGTAAAGGCTTTTAGTTTTATTATTATTATAATAAAATAAGTATTATTATTTATTTTAAAATAGTAGCTATGAGCTTAGTAATAACTTATTTAAGGTTAAAATATTAAGTAATAGATCTAAGCTCTAACGAGTTATTATATTTATTAAAATCCTTAGAGTACGACTTTATACTAAAGAAACGGAAACTTACTTTTAGTATTATTATAAAGGGTATTACGGCTAGCTAGTCGTAGTAAGTATATTAGCAGAAGTTAAGGCTACGAGTACTAAGTAAATAGTATTATAGTTATAAATAGCTTTTTTAAAGCTATGTTTATAAGTCGTAAGGTAAATAGAGCTTTAGTAATTAATTATAATCTTTATTAAAAGGGGTTCTTAATAAAAATAGCTAAAAGCGATCGTAAGATCTAGTACTAAGTTAATTATTAAAAAAGCTATAAAAAGTCTATTCTTAAGCCCAGCTTAAGTTTATCCTATATATAAGTCCGACTATAAATATATCCTTTATTAATAATCTTTTTTTTTAAGTAATTAATTAGTAAATATTAATAAGTGCTTATTTAGAATAATTATAATAATTACCTTATTACGTAATTACCGTTTCTTATTTATATATAACTTATTTATAGTTCTTTTATTTTATAAGAGTTATTTTATATTCTATATCCTTATATATATAATATATTATAGTTACTATAAGCCTATAGGGCGGGCCCTAGTCTTAGTTATATATATTAGGTCGTAATATTAGGTCTTTTTTCTAAAAGTCTTATCTTTATAAACCTATAAACAAGTCGTTATAGCCTAGGTTAGGGCTCGTTAAGTAGTTTTTTTTAAAAATACTAAGATATTTACTACATCTTTAATATATCGTCGTTTAAAGCTTATTTTTAAAATTAAAAAGCGAGGGTTTAAAATCGTAATACTTTACTTATTTTATTACTTATTAGGACGAAAATATAAGATAATAAAGGGTAAATTAAAGTATTACGAGTATATATATCGTAGTCGTTCTTATAATACGACTATTAGTACTATATACGATTATAAGTTTTTTTCTTTTCTTATCGGTATTTTTTTATATTAATCGTATTTATGTAGTGGTTTTTTTCCGGCTTTATAAGTATAAAAGATCGACCTTAACGGGATTACGCTTTTAAGGGAAATCACACGATATAGTATACTTTTTAACTATATAATACGCATAATATATCCTAAGTACGCGCTTAATATAATATAGTAATTTTAATATAAAAACTACTGTTTAATTCGGGATAAGTAAGCTACCCTCTTTAGCTACTTATTAACGATAGGCTAAGTAATATACTTACGTAATAGCGCTAGCTAAAAAGGTTAATAGTAGAGGTTAGCCGTAATAGTTAGCTATAATAATTAGCTATAATAGTTAAAAGCGGCCTTTTTTAACTATAAAAGTTCTGAACTTTAATAGCGACGTAGAGGTTTCTAAAGAAAGGGCTAAAAGGGCTAATATCTAGCTACTCTTTATACTAGAGCTCGCAAAGATTCTTTTTATCCTTATCGTTTTTAATATTGCTCTAAACTTTATTTAAACTAAATAAATTTATTAAATAAGCTTATTAGATAAACTTATTAAACATACTTATTAATATATAAACTACTACTTAAATAACTAGTTATATAATTAGTTAAGAGATTAGCTAGTTAAAATACTACTTTATTAAGAACCTCTTAGTATATAGTTAGTAACTAGCGGGCTAAAGATGCCCCTTAATAGGTCCCCCCCTCTAGGGCTCAATAGATTAGGCCCCCTCGATGTCCTAGCTATTATAACTAACGTAAGTACGCTTAAGGAGTAGCGTAGTACTTTTTAATAGTATAGAATCTAGCTAAGTAATAGTATAAATACTATAAATAGCTAGGCTAATATAGATATTAAGATCTAGTATATTAACGCTAGCTTAAAAATTATATTTTATAAAACTAAAAATCCCTCTAATACGGGCTATATTATAAATATAAGGGAATATATAAGGGGTCCCCTAACTTTTAATAAGAAGGAGTATATAATATAAGATTTAGCTACTTACGTAAGCTAGTATTAGGAGGTTTTATATATATTAGAATAAGTATAGCTCGCCCTCTAAACGGCTAGAAACGGCAGAAGGTCGGGAGTTAATAAAAAGAAGATAACGGTCGAGTTGGTTAACTATTTTATTTAATAGTTAGGTATAGAGCGCAATATACCCAGTTTTCCCTAATACGTAATACATAGTACGGCCCCGGCGGATTGCTCCGTCGGGGGGAATCGTATTTATAATAAATCGTTTTTTATTTAAAATTAATAAGCTAAAACGTAAAAAAAAAAAATAGAGGAGCTTCTTTTTTAAAAATAGGTAAAGGTCTTATACCGTGCGCAAACTAAAATAAATTAGTTTTTATTAAATTTAAATCGTTTTTTTTTTAAAAAAAAAGAATAGTATTTAAAAAAAAAAGTAATCCCTAATCCTCCTAATATTATTAATAAAAATAAGTTAGCTACTACGCAAAAAGCGTAGTGTAATAGTACTTTTAGAGTAATTAATTAAGACGTTATGATAACTAGGAGTTCCGGTTTTAATTTTAACTTTAATACTCTTTAAAAAGCTATTAGGAGTTCCGGAGGTTCGTGATAAGTTCTTATATATTTTCTTTATATTTATAATATTTCTATTTTATAAAGTATTCCTATATCTCGTCCCTAACTCTATAGTTAATAATTCATTCGACTTCGTACTCTAGTTAGTTTAGTTTATAATAATATAATTTTTTATATATAAACTTCTTAATATAAGTTTAAGTAGTAAAATATAAAAAACGGGATAGTATCGTATCGTATTTAATAATCTTAGCTTATAATTAATTAGTAAGACTTTTTTAATAATTTTAAAAGGTCCAAGTTTTTTATAGTCTAACTTATTACTTAGTTATTTTATTTTAATATTATAATAAAAAAAATAGGCGCTATCCCCCTTTTTTAAAAATAGTCCTCTAATCTTTAATCTATCTACGTTCTTTTTTATATATTATTATATAAATTCGAGGTCTAGCGAGACTTATTTATTAATTTCTTTAAGTTTACTTATATTTATTAAGGCTTTTATAGCTTATAATCCTTATTATACTTCTTTATATACTATTATTTAAAATTTATAATTAAAGTAGAACGGGGATTCTCTCGTACTCTCGCTAACTATATTATTATATACGAACTAAGTTATTAATAAAAGTACTACTTAATTATCTTAGTTATAGTTTATATAGTAATAAAGGTATATTTCGAGGATCTAGTTAATTTTTTTTATCTATTTATCGGTTTATAAGTAAAATAATATTGATAGTTTATAGTTTATACCAAGTTACGAAATTAGGGATTTCTAAAACTTCGAAATAAATAGCTTATCCTTATCCGAGATAATTTCTTTTAATAAACCGTAGTTTAAGAGCATAACCTTAGTAAATATATATACTAAGTCTTTTATAATACTCGATTTTTTATAGAGTATAAAGTATATAAACTTAGTAAGTCGGTCAACTATAACTAAGATATTATTATACTATATTTTAGTAAATAGTTCTCTAAATTTTAGTAATTTAATAATAAAGTCCTATATAATTAATTACTATACTTCCGTTAGTAATTATAATAGTTATAGCTTGCTATAAGGCTTATATAAGTAATTTTTACTTTTTTTATAAATTACGTAGTTCTTAATTACTTCCGTAATTTTAACGTATATAGTAGATTTATTAGGCGCCTAACATCGCCGTCAATGATCCGTGGTTATGAACTTTGCAAGAGGGAAAGTTGAAAAGTTAGAAAATCTAAGAAAATAGTCTAGCGAGACAGTGTGAGTATCTACTAATACCGTGTATTAATACTATATAAATGATACTGAGAACCGCCCGAGCAGCTAGCAAAGGTAGAATATATAAATAAATAGTAGATTTATTATAATATTAATAAATCCGTTTTTACGTTTTAATAGCTCTTTAGTAACCGTATATTAATATATTATAAATTTTTATAATAACCTTAGGGGTTATTTTTCTAATTAAGCTAGTATTAATCTTTCTAACTATTATTAAGAGCTTCGCAGTTAGTATAAGGCTAACGTCCTTCTCTTATTTAAAAATAACTTATATTTTACAAGGACTATAACTTCGTAATCGGGTTTTTATTAAGAGCGTTTACCTTACTATTCTCTAAATCTTTTTAATAAGTAATTTAGAAGTTATAATTAGATAGGAATTCGCTCTATTTAACTTATTATTTATTTAAATTCTTATTTATTATAAAGTTTATAAAGTTTTTATAGTTTATATAGATTATAACTTTGTACTTAGTTCCAGATAACTATAGTCTCTATTTTTAAAATACTTTAATAATTATTATTAGTTCTTTATTATAAATTTATTAGTTTAATTCTGCTCTATAAAATACCTTAAAATAAAAGTGATATAAGTAAAGTTTTCTTTATTTATCTCGTTATTTTAAAACTACTCTTATAGCAAAGTCTAAGGCGTCGGTCTTAATTTTAAAAGGTTTTTAGGGGTCCGGAATTATAATAACTAGTTTAAAAATAACTATATTCTTAACTTTAATAAACGCTTCTTCGTACTTACAGTCCTAGATAAATAGGGTATTCTTTTATATTAAATTATTAAAAAGTTTAATTATATTAATATAGTCTTTAAAGAATCGTTAATAAAAATTAATAAATCCTAAAAATCTTTATATATCCTTAACGTTCTATAGTATAAGCTAGTCCCTAATTACTTCTATTTTAAATACTTATATATAGATTTATCTTAGTATAATAATATATTAAAAAGGTTTACTTTCTATATATAGAACTCGTACTTAGAGGGTTTAGTATATAACTTAGCATCTTAGAGCTTTTAAAATACTATATAAGTATACTTTTTATATATTTTAAGTTAGGGGAGAAAATAAAAATATTATTAATATAAATAATAATAAAGATATTAACGTACTCCCGGAGTACGTAGTTAACTATTATTTAAAAAGTTACCGGAGTATTAGTAAGTCTAAAGGGCATAACGAGGTACTTAAAAAGTCCCTTACGAGTTTAGAATACTATTTTCTATTCGTTTCCTTTTTTAATTCGGATCTAGTTAAATACTTTTTCAAGATCTATAGTAATAAGCTAGTTAGCTTTATAAAATAGATCTCTAAGTTTAGTAATAAGTAATAAAAAATAGTAATTCTGTTTTATAATTTCGTTAAGTTTTTTATAATTAATAATAGGTTTCAATTTTCTACCTTTTTTTGGTATAAAGAATAAAAAGAATCCTACGGGAGAATTCGATAGTTAAATATATTCCCTTTTAAATTTCTTATTAATATATTTATTAAAATATTCTTATTCTTCTTAATTTATTAAGTATATTAAAAAGAACCTAAGTTACGCTCCTTCTTTAAATTTAATTTTTATATCTTAGTTATTATATTTTAATAATCCTATTTCTTTAGGTTTTATAAATAGTTTTATATATATTTAGTACTTTTTAAGTATAAGTTAGAGTTATTATAATCCTTAATTATTAATATTAGTTATAAACTTCTTAGAGCTTTTTACTATTTTAATAAAAGCTATATATTGTATTTATTCTCGTTCTTTAAGAGTCCTTAAAAATCCGTTTAAACCCTTTTTTTTTTAGGTCGTTTAATAACTAAATTTTCCTAAAAGACCTAGCTAGTAGTCTAATCTATTTATAAATTATGCTTTTATAACTACGAGATTCTTAAGATAACGTTATATCTCCGATCTCCATAATATTATATTATAATTATTTTTATTAGTTATTAATATATATTAAGAAGTATACGGTCTCTTAATTAACGTATCCGTAGTTATAAGTAACTCGTTCTCCTTTTGCTATTTATAATTAATATAAGTTATTTTTTTATACTTATAATAAATTAAGTTTATTTACTATCCTTAGTAAAATATAAGTTTCTTATACGCTATTATTAATAATAGTATTTAATCCTCGTCCATAAATATCGAAGTTAACTTATAAATATATATTATTACGTTATTTAGTTATATATAAGAACTTTTCTTTTATTTTCGCCTTTTATCGTTCCTTTATAATTAGCTTTTTTAGTTTTTTATTATCCACTCTTTTAAATAAGTTTCTTATTTATATCTCTCTTAGTATTCCCTCTATACTTTAGATTTTCTAACGTAGTAAATTTAGTATTAGTTATACTTATAATCTTCTTATTCTATTTATTCGCTATTAAGATACTTTATAAAGAAGTTAGGGTCTAGACCGAATGTTATTTTATTGTTATTACTAAAGTATAATAACGTCTAACTTAGTAATTAGTCGTTTATATAGATATTCTTAATAAGTTTACTATTGCGTTTTTATAAATAAAAGTAATTATTTTATTTAAGTACGAAGTATTATTTAAGCATTCTACCTAAAACAATTCTTTATAAAAGGGGTCCTTAGGGTTAAATAAAGAATAGTCCTTATTTATATAGAGGGTTATTATAACCTTCTTACGTTCTCTAGTTCTATAGAACTAAATAGTTTAATTATTTTTAAAAGGATAAATATATTTATACCGTAGTTCGGTTATTATCTTTTTTAGAGTTAGTATTATTAACGCTAAGTAATATTTTATAATCGATCTTTATTTAAGTACGTTATTAAATAACGTTACGAAGTTCGTCCGAATTATAAAGTAATTCTATTTTATTAAAATAAAAAGAACTAGTCCCTATTTTAATATCTTTTTTTTTAAAATTAAAATTGATTTTCTTTTTATTTATAATTCCGAAGTTAAGAGTTAGTTTTTTAATTGTTTCGATTTAATTTTATATAAGAGGTCTTTAAACTATTCCTTAACTTTATAAATAAACTTTTTATCCCTATCTAGCCGTTATATTATATAAATAAACTTAGTTAGGATTTTATCTAAGTTAAGTTCCTCTTTAAACTTGATAGATTATTTTTAGTTTATATAGTTTCGTCGTACTATATAAACGAGGCTATTTATAATTCTTTTTATATTAGGTCCTCTTTTTTTAAACTTAAAGAGTTATTTTCTTATTCTAACTAAGAGCTTTTATTTAATTCGTTCTTTAAAAAGGTAAAGCGTATTTTTTTATAACGGGGTTTATTTTAGCCTTCTCTTTTATATTTTTATAAATTTAGGAGCGTATAGCGATATATTCGAAATTATTTTCCTCGAGAGTATATAATTAGTAAGTAAGTATTCCTTTTATTATTATTACTAAGGTCTTAATTAGAACTAGGGTAGTATTATATCCTTATATCCTAATTATCCGTTATTTTATTTTAGATACTATCCTAATTATGTTTTACTATTTTAATAAGTAAGATAGTTATTATTATAGTAAGCTATTTTTAAAAGTTACTTATAAAGAACTTCCTTACTTATAATATTAGCTCGTTTTTTTAGGATAGGTTAGTATTAAATATGCTTAGGTTATTAATAATCTCTAGCTATATATCCTAGCTTATTATAATTATAATATTTAAAGTCTTTCTTTTATTATAGTTCTTTACGTTTTATAACGTTAAGATCTATAGGTTCTCTATATTATCTATAAATGGTACTTTACTAATTATTATTTTAGTTATTATAGGGTTACTAGTTTATTTAGAAACTACGCTAAGGTTATTATTAGTACTTACGTCCTATATTAAATTCTTATTTACGTTTTTTTATTTTTTATAGAGTTAGTTATCGAGTTTAATAACGAGTTCGCTATACTAAAAGAAGTTATTTAGTTTATTAAATAGGACTAATTTATCCTTAACTTCGTCCTTAAGTCCTTAGTAAAATATAAATATTTTAGTATTATTTATAAGGTCTAGCTAAGTACTAAAGTATCTAAACTTAGTAAAGTATTTTTTTATTAACTTAGTTTATTATAGCTACGCTAAGTCGTACTTAGCTTATTGTTTTTTATTAAGATCTTAGAATAAAGATCTAAGGGCTTTTCTAAATTTATTAAAAATATAATAAATATTGCGTATTTTAGTAGAGTATTTATTAAGAATTTCGTTACTAAAGTACTTTTTTTAAATTAATTTAAACTATTTAAGGGCTCTTTCCCTAAAAAGACTAATAATATTAAAAAAGTATAAGGTATAAGGGACTCTCGCAGTGCGGTACTTTAAAAAAACTATTAATACTTATAAAAGTAATATAAAATACCTCTTTTAATTAGGTTAATACGGCCTTAATTAGGGGAATTATAATTAAAAAAAAGAAAGTAGTATTAGCTAGATTAAAAAAGTAAAGTTCCTAATTATCTTATATTATTACGTTTAAAAATAAATTATTAAAAAAGCTCTACTTCGATCTTAAAAAGTATATATATAATTAAAATCCCTTTGGGGTCCGGTCCGCCTCATTAGGGGCCATCTTCGCCTTTACGAATAAGCTAGTTTATTAGGGTTAATATCGAGTGTCTTTATTACGTACTTTAATAAAACTTTATAACTAACTATAGCCGGCCGTAGCTATTACTAAGTAGTTATTAATACTAACTAAACTTAAAATACTAATAACCCCGCTACCGTAGTATATTAATTACCTTCTTAATAGCTAAATACTACCCCTTACTTTCTCTCCTTATCTTATTTAATAATAACCTCTCTTTATTAATATTCCTATTTAATACGCTCGCCTACGCTCTTTTTAAGCTCCTAATTATATTATTAAGTCTAGGTTTATTTATATTACTTTATTATATTAAAAAGGCGCTAATAAGAGTAATATTTATTATAATATATTTATTTATTTTTTATAAATTAATATTATAAATATAATATTTATTAAAGCGGTTTTTCTATAGCTCGGGGTCCTTTAGTATAATATTTATAAGATCGAACTTCTAACTATTAAGGAAGCCCTAAGGGTCGACGAGCTATTAGTAGCGTCTCGGTATTTTAATAAAGTATACTTAAGGTAAATAGTTAAATAATAATAGCGATAGTAATAGCGCAATAGCGATAGCGCGATAGTAATAGACGGCAAAAGAAGCAGCGTTTTTAACTTTAATAAAAGTAATGAGGTAACGAATATATATATATATAAGTTAAAGTTAAAGATATTAGTAAAGTCGGTATTATTCTTAATAATAATAACGAGGGTATCTCTAATATTATATTATTATAAGCTACTATTACTTAGACAAGTAGCTAACTTAGCTAGGTGCGCAAGCTTATAAGGTAGTAGCGTCGGGCGCTTAATATCGCTATTAATAATCCGTAATTATAAACTTTATAAAAAGGAAAGTTAAAAAATTAAAAAATCTAAAAAAATAGTTTAGCGAGATAGTATAAGTATTTACTAATACTATGTATTAATACTATATAAATGATACTAAGAACCGCCTGAGTAGCTAGTAAAGGCAGAATATATAAATAAATATAATTAAAATAAAAATCCGTACTACCGAGCTCTTATTTTTAATCGAGGTACTTTTTTTTATATTTTCCTCTAATTAGCTTTTTTATAAATCCCTATACTTAATTAGCTTTAAAAAAGAATTACTAAGATTAATTACCCTACCCTATTCTAATTATCCTCTAATTTCTTTTTTTCTAATCTTTTATAAAAAAAAAATTATTTTAGATTAGTCCTAATTACTATATATAGTTAATTATATTAAGCCCTCTATTTACTCTTTTTCTTTATAATTACCTTTTTTACCTCCTCCGCTTTTATTACTTTCTCTACTAATTTTATTTAGTTCTTATCCTATTTTTTTTTAATAATCTCCCGATCTTAACTTTTATTAACCTAATTCTTTTTAACTTTTTTTATTAATAATAATATTTAAAGAGTATAAGCTAAAATTATATATATAGCTTTTATAATTAGGTTATTATACTAATTAACTTATTATTCTCTTATATTTTTATTAATATTAGTTTTACTCTTATATATATTATAATATTATAAAAAATCTTAATAAAACTTAGCTAGCTCTTAATACTAGCGTTTACTATTCTCTTATATAGCTTAATTATACTTAGAAAGTATATATTTAATAACCTCTTATTTTAATTAAACCTTTAATATTTTAATTAAAGTCTTTATAATAAAGTTATCCCTACCCTTAATTAAAGTATTTAAAAAACTACTTCCTTAGTTACTTAAACTAGCTTTACTAAGAGCTAGGCTAAGGTATAGTAATAACTTAAATAATAATATATTTAATAAAATCTTTATAACTTAATAAGTTTTAGGGGTATTAATTAAGTATATAAGTTAATTATTAATAATAGTATTTAAATACTAATTAATAACTTTTATTCGTTTAATTACTTATAAAGTCTAATTAAAGTTACTACTTATTATAGATCCTCGGGTATTTTTTAGTATTTTCAAAAATTAAAATAATAAGGATAACTTTTTAAAAATAGTGAGTTCTTACTTAAGGTTTTTAATTATTCTATTTATTTTTTTAAAATAGATAAGATTAATAAAAGTATAATAACTATAATTATATAAGTTATAGATTCTTAGATCTTAATTAATAAATCTAAGGCTAAGTAAGTAAGAATCGGACTTTTAGAGAGTTAGTACCTTAGGGGCATTAATTATAGCGTAGTTAGAGTTATCTAAGTTAGTATAGGGCCTACTTCTAGAGTCCCGATCGTATATTATTTTTTTAAAGGACCTTTTTAAGGGAGGTCTTATTAAAAATAATATATCTATCCAAATTCTACTTTCCTAATTAGTATTTAGTATCGTTTTCGAGGTTCTTTATTATAATCGGACCCTAAATTCGCGCTATGTCCTTTCTATTATCTAGCTTAGAAAGTAAGATAGGAAGTAAAGAAGTTATTATAAATAGCTAGGTTAGTATTTATATAGTAAATTAAAAAGTAAAAATTAGAAAAGGTTTAATTAGTAGTAGTTATAGGGAAGTAGTTAAAAAAAGAAAAAAGAAAAGTTAAGTAACTAAATAAAAAGCTACCTTTTTATACTAATTACGAGAGTAATCTCTGCTAATTAAAAAAAAAGGCGCTATATTATAAATAATAAAAAGGCCCCGATTTTATAATTTACTCTTTTTTCTTTTTATATAATAGCTTTAATTTAGTATCGATTAGCTAAGAGGCCTATAATACTTTCCTTTTTAATACCCTGGGTCTAAGGGGGGGGTATATAGAGGCCCTCCCCTAATTCCTCTATTTCTTTTTATTTTTTCTTCTAAATAATAGCTTTTTAATTATAATAATCCTTTTTTACTTAGTTTTTTTTCTTTTTTTAACTATATAATCTATTTATTTATTATATTTAATACTTTAGTTATTAATAACGTATATTAAATTACTAAAACTACTTATTACGACGTCCGGCCTTAGTAATATTCCTTCTCTACTCTTAAAAAAGTTTATTTTTAAAAGACTTAGGGCTATAAGTTCCGAGAGGTTAATAAAAAGTAAACTATAATAAGTACTACTCTATTTAATCTTTTTAATCCTTATCCTAATTTAACGTTTTTCTTTTTTAAATTTTTAAAACTATTAATTAATTAACTCTTTTTAAATTAGTTAGAGAGCTTTATACTAAATTTTATATTATAAATCCTTAGGTTAATAAGTATATTAAAAAAGAAATAGCTTAGAAGTTTTAATAGTTAACTATAAATTAAAACGTTATTAAGAAATATATTTATAATCTAGGTATTATAAATAGATTATTTTTATAAAACTATTAGGTTTTTATTAGTTATGATTACGTTAGTTACTTTAGCCCTCTATTTTAATAATTAAGTAAACGAACTCCTATTATTAATTTTTTACTTATTTAAGCTTATAGCGTTTAGAATATTATACTTTATAATTATTATATATAGTCTTTTTAAAAATATATTAGTTTTAATATTAAAAAACTAATTAAAAAAATAGTCCCCTATTTTAAGTACGTTCTTTTTTTAAATTATTTTAATAATCGATATAATAATTATATATATTTTAAAAGTAAGAAATATTATTTTAAAAAGAGTAATAATTAATAAGCTATTAGTTAGTCCGGAGCTAACTCTAAATAAGGCTATTATTATTATTATATAATAAATAATAATAAAATAGCGTTTTTAATTCTAACTAAGATTAAAAGAATTAAAACTTTAGTTTATATAGTTTTTAACTAGATCGATATTACTAAGACCGAGGAGGATAAGTATAATTTTATTCTTAAGGACGCCCCTCTAATATACCTTATTAAAAACTATATATTTATAATTTATAAAAGTTATTAATATATTAAAATAAAATAAGTAAAATAGGAGGCTATATAGGCTAAGCTAAATACTAAGCGGGCTTAATTAAATAAGGAACTAGGTTTAAATATTTAAAAAGAGAGGTAGAGTTTTTTAATATAATTATATAATTAGTAAATAAGGTCGTTAGGTTTTTAATTATAATAATTAAAAAATAATTCTTCTCCTCTTATTATTCCCTTATACTTTTATTTTAAATCTAGGTAAAGAGATAATTAAAGAATTAGTAAAATTTGGTAATATTTTTATAAAATAATATTTAATAAATAAAAACTCGTAGCCTATACTAAAGATCGGTAGTAATGAGGGGTAATTTACTCTTTTTAAAAAGCTTTTATTTATAATTAGGTTTATTTAATAAGCGGTTAAGTATCCTCGTTCTTAGAGTTTATTATATTATTATTATAATTAAGAGGTAGGATCGTAGCGTCGATTATATTATCTTATAAAAATAAAAAGTTAGCTAAGTTAAAAATAAAGTTATTATAAAGATTAGTTTTATTAAGTAATAAGTAAAAGCTTTTTAAAAACTTTAAGAACTTTTTAAATTAATTATTAATATAAATAGCCCCTATAATTAGCTTATTAATAAGCGTTTTTGATTAATATAACGATTTATTTAGAGCGGCTAAGTAAATATAAAAAGGTTCTTATTAATAATAATAGAGTTTTTTAAAAATTAATATATCGATCTTTTATTAAATATTAAAAACGAGAACTAAATTATTAATTTATAATTTTGTTAATTAAAAAAAGTATAAAGAGTTAAATTAGTTATAGGTTTAGGCTTAGTATTAAGTAACTTTATTAGCTATAGCTTCCCAGTCGTTTATTAAAAAAGTTAAAGCTCGTAATTAAGCTTAGACTTCTGAATCCGTTATATATATATATTTTCTTAATTAAGTACTTTTTAAATTACTATTTCTTTTAATTAAGGTCGTTATATAATAACTATAAATAAAATAAAATAGTATATAACTTAATAATACTTTAATAGTTATTTTATTTAAGAAAAGGGCCGTAGTAAGTATAAGTTTAATATTTTTTCTTAATCCGATTAAATACGAAGTATATATATAATAAGTTAGTAATCCTTTTTAAAAAGCTTATTAGTACGAGGTTTATAAACTAATATAACCTTTTATTAAGTACTATATCGTTAATTAAACTACGTTATAGCGCCTATATTCTCTTATCCCCTATTAATAATTAGAGTACTATAGATCCTATAATACTAAATAATATCTTTCTAAATAAACTTCGTAATATTTTTTAATATAGCGTTCGTTATAATCCGCGCTTTTAAGTATCTTATAAACTTATAACGTACCTTAACGACCTTTTATTTACTTATATACTAAATATTTAAATAGATCTTAAAAAAAGGTTTATAAATTAGAACCGTAAATATATAAGGGTCGTTAAAACGTCGTAATTTAGCTTTTTAATAAGCTTCGTAAGTCGTAATTAGTTCCTAAGTCTAAGCGTATATTCTTAGCTAGTAATATCGTTTTATAAAATAAAAATATATAGCCTCTCGTCCCCTATACCCGGATTTATTATATATTTTATTAATTAGGTTTACTTAGTAATACTTATTATTAACTACTTAAGTAGGTTAAGAACGAGTTTTCGTTCCCTATTAAAATAGAAGTTTATTTTATATAATAAATCGTATCGCTATTTACTTAAAACGTCTAAACTAATTAAAAAGTATACTAACTAGCCTTTTTAAAATAAAAAAGAAATAGGCAATTTATTTTAAAAGATCTAACTATTATTCGTTCGGTACTAGTATATTAGTTAGAATATTTATTTCTTATATTTAATTAATAATAACGTTATTATAACTATATACTATAATAAAAAAGTTCTTTATAACTCGTATTTATAAGACTCGTATATTAATAAAGTCCTTAATATCCTTATTAAGCTCTACTTTAACTAAGTTAGATTAGCTAAGGGTTTTTTTTAAAAAGCTATTTATTATAATATTATTTTTTTTATTAATATACTTAATTTTAAAATTAAAAAGTCTAATTTAAGAGGGTTAGCGTATTATTATTACTAATAATAAGTTATTTACTATATTATTAATCTAAGTAACTAAGACTTAGGCATCGGTTTTTAATAAAAAGTTAATCCTAAATAGATAATTACAAAAACGCTTTAGGCTTATTAAAACGCCTCGTATTTTAAGCTTTTTAAAGTTATAATTAAGCTCTAGCTTATATTATATCCTACTCTTATATTAAATAATAGTACGCTCGTTATTAATAATCTAACTAAGTATATTACCCTATTTTTTAATACTAGCGTCCTTAATAAAAATAATCTATCTAGCCTCGGCGCTATAGTTTAATAAAACTAAAATAAGAGCTATAGTAATTACCTTTTTAAATATTTTTATAACCTCGATTTATAATACTCTCTATTTAAAAAATTAGTTTTTACTAAGTAAAGAGTATAAAAGAGCTATTATAAAAGAAAATTACTTAATTTAATAATAGTAAAAGGTAATAATATTAAAAAACAATCTAATTTCTAAAATATTCGAGTATTTTATCTATTCGAGGATCTTAAAGACTTTAGCTTAATTAGGCCGTCTCTCTTTCGTACTATAAAAATAGCCTATAATAATTATAAATAGCTAGTATTATTACGACTTTATTCTAAAAATAGTATAACTAATTAGCTCGATATTAACTAAAACTTAATTAATATTTTAAAAATATTTGTAAATAAATCGCTAGATCTTAGAATAGTTAGTTAAGTACTTATTATTATAATAAAATCGTAGGCCCTTAATTATAATATTATTAATAAAAGTACTATAATATTTTAGAATTAAGTTATAAAGAATACGGATTATAATTTAATAAAACTAGGTTACTAAATTTATTACTCCTATCGAGAGGGTATAGTATTTATATAGCCCGAGTAGAGTTAAAAAAGTCGTTAGATCGTAGCTCTTTTTATTTAAAAAGATCTAATTATAATTAGAAAAGAAATCTAAAAGGGAAATGAGCTAATTTATAATAAATTCCTCTAAGAACTCGTTAATATTAAATAATTATTAAGCGTTTTAAAAAGTAATAATATTAACCTTAATTATTAAGTTAATTAGCTAAAGACTACTGTCCTTTTTTATTATTAAGAACTAGGAGTTTTAATACGTAGTATAGTTTTTTTTAATAATACCCTAAGTAATACGTTTTTAAATTATTTTAAAAGCTTTTAATAATAGAGCTTTTAGGATTAGAATACCCTTTATTTACTAAGCTTTATAAAGTATAGTTTTAATTAATTATAATAGCGCGACTATAGAGTTAAAATAGCCGTATTTAAAGAAGTTTTATACTAATACTTTTTCTTAATTAAAAAGTATTTACTTAAAGAGATCTTATTTATAAAATAAGAAATAGTTATGATTTTTAAAAATAGCTTAAAATTAGTTATTTATTAATCTAGAGCCTAGTTCTATATTTAAGAACTTAGGTATAATAATATCCCTATAGGGGCCTAATTAGTCTTATAGCTTATTTCTAACCTCCTCGAGTTTTTTAAATTTTTAATAAAGATTATTACTAAGTATTAATTTATTAGAGAGCACGTCGTTAACTAACTAAACTTTTTAGTTTTTTTTTTTATATATTATATTAATTTCAGTAACGTAGAGAATTTTATAAAAGGCTTTTTTAGCTATTTTATACTATTTTAACGCTTTTTATTTTAATTTTATAATTTATTATTTAATATATAACTCCTCTTATTAAGAGGTAAATATTCTTATTAAGAAATATAAATTATCTTAGTTAGCTAATCCGTTTAGTCTATTTCTAGCCTTATTCCGAGCGGTTATTATTACTTTTTTAATTTATATAATCTAAGGTTAAATTATATAGAGCGTAACTATAATTATAATTTAATTAACTTAGTTTTAATCTAAGACTACTATAATATGCTCGTCTTTTTTTAAATTAGATTTTAAATAAGGGTTATTAAAATTAATAATATTCTTAGTTATATTATTAGTATTTAGTTTTTTAATCTAAAAACTTTTTTTATATACTACTTAAACTAGAGTAAAATATTTTTTACGTTTTAAAAACCGTTTATTTTAATTATTCTTATTAAGATCCTTAGTTTCGCGTCCTTAATATAAATTAGAGCAGTAATTATTAACTTATTATATCTAAAGAATAGCTTAGTATTTTATATAAATAAGAGACTTAATAATAACGAATTAGAGGTCTCTCGCTCGTCCTTAATAAAAAAATAAGTAGTTATTTTAAACTTACTAATCTATATATTTATAAAATGAAAACTATTAAAAGTTATTTAACTAGTCGGATTATATTTAAACGTTTATATTTAAAGCTTCGTTATTATATAAAAAATACTAGCTTTTTTAACGTATTATTTTAAAAAGATATTAACTTATACCTTAGTATTTAAAATAGTAATAATTATTAAACCCTTATTATCTTAATTTATACTAAATATTTAGATTTTTAATTATAAATAAGTATTTAAGATTATAAAAGTTAGAAATTTAGAAGTTAGGTTAGCGCCTCTAACTTTACTAATCTTAGCTATATAACTCGGCCTTAAAAAGAAGTTCTTATTATACTTATTAAAAGGATTTTTAATATTTTTTTATTATTACCTATTTTTTATTAAGTTAGCTAAGGATTTTAGAGCTTTTAATAAGATTCTATTAATATTAAAGTACTCCTAATTACGTATTAAAGTTATTATTATTATATTATATTTTAATATAATTTTTTATAAAAAGTTTATAAAAAATAAGATCGGGACCTTAAGCTTTTTTTTTTACTAGCTTTTTAGCCTCGACCTTAAGGTTAAAGTCGCGGGGCTAATTTATAATTATCGTTTTTTAAGTTTTATAAAAAGAAGGCTCTTAGGTTCCTTAAGTACTAGTATTAAAAGTACTAATTAGGACTTTAATAAGCTAGGGCTTAGAAATAGATCTAGGAATTACGTTTTTTATTATTTTAAAAGCCTCGTTATTATTATTAATTTTTATAATTTCTCTTTTTTAATTAGAAAAAAAAACCGTCTTTTTTTTAAGTTATAAAAGCTAGTTTAAACTATCGATCTTATATATCTTCTTAAAGTACGGCTTAGTTACTAAAGTACGGTTTTTAAATAGTTTTCCTTTATAAATAGTATAAATATTTACTTAATTATAATAGCCTAAATTAGGTCGTACTATATAAACGTATCTAACTATACTTATAAAATTAACTAAGGGGAGTATAAGTATAGTTTATTAAAATAGTTTAATTTAATAATTTAAAATCTACTTAGCTAAAAGCTTAATATCTTCCTTAGTTAATATATTTACTATATAAAAGAAAAGGTAACGCGATTAGTAATCGCACGCTTTTTTTTATTTTTAATTATAATAAAGGGAATATCGTTTATAAGCTTATAATTATTACGCTTTTTATAGTACTAAGCTCCCTAAGCTAAAATAATAAAATAAGTATCCTTATTAAGAGTATATTAATCGTAATTCTTAATAATTTAGTAATATTAACTTTAGTAATACTAATAGCGATCTCTAGGTCTTATAATTAGGGGCTAATTAGGATGCGTAGCGCTTATATTAAATATACGGGTAGGACTTTAAAAATAAATACTATTTTAATAAATCTTTAGCTTACTTATTTTATTAACTAGGTTAAAATTAATAATATTATTAATAACTACTTAAATAACCTAGACCTCTATTATTAATTAGTAATATTATTAATAGTTTAGATATTAGTACTAAGTATTACTATATACTTAAAGAATAGGGGGTCGTAATAAAGTTTTAAGTTAATTTTAATTATTCATAAAGAGTAAGTTATATTCCTTTTTATATATAATCGTATTAAAAAGTCTTATTTTAAACCTCGCGTACTTTATTAATATAATAAAGCTATTTAAAATAACCCCGACTTCTTTTACTACTTCTTTTATAATATTAGTATAGAACCGCTTATATATAGCCTTAATTAGGCTCTTATTAGTTATAATATACAGGTCTTATTATTTAATAAGAGTAATTATATTATTAATTTTAATAAATAGTACTTAAGTAGAGTTTAAGTTAGAAAATAAGATAAGTAGTTTTTTAATAACTTTTTTAATCTACTTTTCCTTATTTAAAAAGTAGTTAGTATCCTATTTTTTATACTTTTTTAAAAAGAAATCCTTAGCTTAGGCCTAGGGTAGTCTTTTAATCGTATTTTTAATTAGAATTTAATAATTTCCTCTTATAATATACGTAATAAGTTTATTTCTAAATCGGTCCGGGACCCTATTAATCTCGTACTAGTCCTCTAACTTTTTTAAAAAGTTTATAATATTATCGTTTTTAAAAACTATAGTCTTTTTTTAACTAGGGAATAGTATTTTATAAAAACTTATATTCTTTATTAAATTAGGCTAAGGAATTATCTATAATAACTAGCGTATTTAATTTTAATAAAGTCGCTCTAAAGCTACTTACTAACCTTAGTAATAATATATTATTATTAATTATTAAATTTATTAAGGTCTAAGACCTTCTCGTTTCTTTTTATTTCCTTATACCGAACCTCGTTACTATTTACTCTTAGTCTTCTTAATTAAATACTATCTTAGCGATCTTTTTTTAATTACTTAGTTAATTAATATTAAAAATAAATTTATAAATAGCCTAGCGACGTCTCGATTATATACCGCTTTTTTTTAAAATTAAAACCCGAGAGGTATATACGTTTATTAAATAAATTATTACTAGTTAGTAATTTATTTCTTATTTTTTTTAAAAATAATAATTTATATTAGGAGTTAGTAATATATAAAGAAGCTTCTTAGCGGTCTTTTAAAAGGTTCTTTTTTTATTATAATAATCGTAATTCTAATAAAAAGTTATAAAAGGATTTTTTTAAGAGTAGTAGCTTCTTAATTAACCTCTAGTACTTAAGATATTTATAACTCGCGGATTACTACTATCGTAATTTTTAAATCTCCTCCTTTCTCGTTATATTATCTTTTTTATTATATTCCTAAGTAATATCTAGAGAGTAGTTAAAAGGGTTATAAAAAAGTCGTATAGGTTTTTAAGGTTATATTTATAAAATCCTTAGGGGGGTTTTTTTTAGATACTATAAATTTCTTAGCTTTATAGTTCTTATACTTCTTATTATATACCGGGTATACTATACTTAAGGATTCCTTGTTTTAATTGCGTAGTACTTTTTTATACCGTACTTTCTTAAGCCCGTTCGAAACGCTAATTAATTAAGTAAGTAATTATATAAGTAATTCCTTTTATTGATTATTTAATTAATTAATTTAATTTTCTAATCGCGGGCCGGCCGTAAGTAAGTTAATTAATAGAGAAGGATTATATAAAGTTAACGATAATAGCTTAGTTACTTCGATATTTTTATAAATTATTAGGGGTTATTTTAATATAATAAACGTCGGCTTTTTATTAATAATTAAGGGCTACGATTCTTCTATTTTATTTTATTATAAAAATTCCGCGTCTTATTACTTACTTTTTATGAAGTTAAATAGTACGATTCTCTTATTGTATTCTATTTAAAAAAGTCGTTTTTTTTATATTAAATACCTTACTAATTTATAATAATAAAAATTAATTACTAATTAGTATTAGTATTATTATTATAAAGATAATACTTAATTAGTTCGAACCGTAGGTTAACGAAGTAGGTTAATTAAACTATTTTAATATACTACGTAAGGTATAAAAAAGAGGTTCTAACTATAGGTTAGGTAGTCTATAGTAATTATAAATAAGGCCCCTCATTGGCCCCTGCGCAGCCTCGGCCGTATGCCGAGGTCGAATTGGACTTCTAATCCGACAGTACTCGAATGTCAGATATTAACCATACTAGAAAAGAAAACCTTCTCAAGGCACCTTAAGGTTATTAGAGGGGAAAGAAGCAATCGGCTACAGCCAGATGCAAAGTCTTCTTGAGATTGTTTTTGCATTAATTTACTTGCTCTTATTATCCATCCCAACGGAAAATAGTTTCAACATCCAGCAATTGCGTGCGCGGCGCCTAGGGTAAATCTCACCCCAGGGCACTAGGGACGAAAGTGATGGTAACAATGACCAAAGACCTAGGTTTATTGAGTAAGGCATAGGACTTCTATTTGTCGGGAGTGAAGCGCTTACCATTTGATGAAGGCTCGAAGTCCCTTGGAAGCTTGCATCGCCGATTGCTCAAGGGCAAGAGCTTCCAGTGCAGAAGTACTCGCCGTTACCAATAGGCTTGCAGCTGCAGCCGCGAGCCTGGACATCAACGTCTCTTTTAGTCATCGCAGGCGTAGGGATGAAGTCCTTGGGGCAAAGTCTGCCGCTGCAGAACCACTCATCGCCGATCTTGTGGCATGAGCACTGTCTAGCGACGAGCTCGGCCTCGGGAGCGGGAGCTGCAGCTGCAAGAGCGGCGAAGAGAGTGGTGAATGTGAGGATTGAGAACTTCATTTTGATTTGTTTTGGTGAGTTGACTAATTGATGGAGAGAAGTAGTTGGATGTTTTTGAGGTCAGGAGTTGTTGAGAAGTTGCAATTTCCTGCACCGATGACAACAGAAAGGAGACTATTTATGTTTCAATGGCAACTCAGAATCTACGACTTTCTTATATCTCAATTGGGTAATACAAAGTCTAGAAATCGTTTCGGCCTGTTTGCGTTTGCCCTTGGCGCCTTGAACCTCTGCGAGCTTCCCATTCTGGCCAATACTCGTATGCAATTAAATTCTCAGTTTCGCCCAGTTTTGCTGAGACTGGACCTATCTTACCGCTATCTTGTCTCAAGAGCTTGTGGTTGTTTCTGAGGCATTCTGCTGATTGGGAGAAGTGTTCTTTGAAGGATCACGCATGTGGTGGCCTTTTGCGCAGCTGTGCCTCTCAAAGAGGCACAGCCATACCCGATACAGCAGGTCGTTAAAGCAGATCCGCCGTTAGTATTGCTAGTGTTGCTTTCAAAGGCTGACAGAATATGAGAATTGCCTAGTTACTTTGAAAGAAGTCTCTCACGTCGGGTGCTTATATCAGGGTTGTCAACCTGTCGTGGTGGGCTACTGGTCGCTGCACGATCAATTGTGACGTGGGTGTGAGGGCGGGAGCTGAACTGTGCCAAGCAACGCTATCCAGAAGGCTTCAATCAGACCATTAGTAACTGGAGCTGTCAGACTGTGTTCCAGACCCTACCAAGAGCCCAGTCTAGAATTGCGTCAAGTCGGAATTCCGCGAAGTCGCCAAGCCCTATCACATGCGTGACTCGTGAGATGCCAAGCAGTAGGTTAATGCACTTCAGAGGCGCAGAATACCACATTCCCGTTTAGAACTATGCTCTTTGCACCATGCGATCTTGCAGTGGTGCTCAGTAAGTACCGGATCATTTGAAAGTTTACCGATGAGTCGTACTAAAAATGACCACACATGATCGTGGTGTAGAATTGAACGCGTCCACTCCGTCTGCCTTCGCAGCCTGTGGGCTATTATGCCCCAAAAGCCGCCAAACTATCCTCGAATATCTCTCTCCGACTTGAAAGATGCTTCGGGATTTCCTTTTAC
Organism: Colletotrichum cuscutae; assembly: GCA_030869315.1. NCBI lineage: Eukaryota > Fungi > Ascomycota > Sordariomycetes > Glomerellales > Glomerellaceae > Colletotrichum > Colletotrichum cuscutae. The sequence continues at coordinate 171,702 of MPDP01000005.1, forward strand.
TCCAATCCCTCCAACTCAAACTCCCGAACCAAGATGCTACCACCCAGACGAGTCTTTGCCCAGTTGAAGACGCTGAATCGATGATCCTTGAAGAAGAACCACTCATTGTTCAGCTCATACACTGGTCCAAGTTGTTCAAAGTTATCACCGTCGGTGCTAAACCAGAACGTAGCATTCGGCCACGCGCTCGATCCGGCGACGGGCGGTGAAATGTCGGCCTTGATACGGAGCCACAGATCGCCGCCGGAGATAGTAGGTCCTTCCGCCTTGACATAACCGTTCGAGGTTGTCACCCAGTCCGTCAATGAGTCTCGCACGACCATGCTGATCTCATCAACGTACACAAGCTTAGAGACGCCATCAACCTTGTGGATCCCGATACCAGCGCTCAGTTGGCGCAGTGCTGCTACACCTGCTTGGTCTCCGTCCACCATTTCAGAAATATCAAGGCGAAACGTGGCCTGGCTTCTGGGTCCGATGGTGCGCTGGGTGAGGGTGTTGGCGGCTCCGTACAGCCCCTCGCATACCGTTGCGGTGTGGAGTGTGACTCCATCGGGCCCCAAGCTCCAGGCGTCGTTGTCGGGGTTGTGATTCCACTCCCAGCGGGGATTCAACGCGTCACCCTCGAACTTGTCGACATAGGATCCAACTCCCTGGACTGTCTTCGAGGTTGTGACAGGCATCGCGTACTCGACACCCCAACCACCGTCTGCATCTGTGACCACTGAAGGCCAACCTTCAGCGTCAAACTCGACAGGGGCGAGAACGGGAGCACGGCCACCGGGGTACGCGTCGATGAAAGCCATGTAATACCACTTACCGTCCTCAGTCGATACGAGACCACCCTGATGCGGCGCTCCTGCACCCTCGACGGGGGCCTTCATCTGCGCAATCACCTGCCGAATTTCATATGGACCCCAGGGACCCGACGTAGATTTCAGAACATGCTGCTCATCGCCGGGCTTCGTAACCCAGATGTAGTAATTTCCATTGATGTGGTAGAATCTCGAGCCCTCAATGTACCTGTGGGCATCTTCAGTGTACATAAGCTAGTAAGAGTCAGTGTCTGCAGTGCAGAATAGGCTACGACGTTTTGCCAACATACCTCATTGCGGACCTCAGTGAAACCACCAGGAGATAGCTGCGCAAGGCGGATGTCGACGGCACCGTAGGCGATGTACATGGTGTCATTGGTATCAATCAATAAGCCGAGGTCGTAGTAACATTTCTGTGGTAATAAGGCGTAATTGCTGGCCGGCAATTACGGTTCCGTTTTCGTACGACAGTTATGAGCCCTTTGCTTCTACTGGTTAGCGTATATCTCTTAAAAAAAGTCTAGCTTACGTAAGTACTATACTAAGGGTCACGGGTTCGAATCCCATCTAATTAAATCTTTTTTTAGGTACAAAAGTGCGTTAGACGCCTACTAAGTAGCTAATAGTAGGTAAGTCCCTAGTTCGCGAGCTAGTAGATGTTTAGCTAAGCTATAAATCTGGGGGGGTGTGTGGTAATAAGGTGTAATTGCTGGCCGGCAATTACGGTTCCGTTTTTGTACGACAATTTCGGAATGGGGTCGTGATGAGTCCACGGCCCCTCTGGGCTAGACGCAGTGTAGATGTGCGTCTCATCCGTGCCTTGGATGCAGCCATACCAGTAAAATACACCGCTGCTTTCGCGATACCCCAGGGAAGAAGCCCAGACGCCGTTGACGTAGCCCGCACTGTCACTGCCATTGAGTGAGAACTTTGAACCAGGAAGCTCAGGTACCGAGTGCGAGACGAACTCCCAGTTCACGAGGTCGTAGGATCTGAGAAGTGGTGCGCCGGGAGAATAGTGCATTGTCGAAGCACTGTAGCAGTACGTGTCTCCGACTCGGAAGACTTCATCGTCGGCGAGGTCGGCCCATATTAACGGGTTGAAAAAGGTGGCTTCCTGGCGGGGGACCAGTGCCTGGCCGACTTGGCTGAGGCCAAGAAGGGCGAAGGAGAAGACAGTAGACACACGGAGTGTCATAATGACTTGTTAAAGGTGACGAGGAAATTCTCTCGGGTGTATCCAGGCCAGGAACGAAAAGCATGAGGGTGGAGAACCTCGATGCTTATTATCTTCCATGAAGATTAAGTTCAGTGATTTATCTATCGGCAGTCTCCAGCTCCCGATTAAAGGTTAGACATTGGATCTAGCCTCAACATATTTCGTTTTGAATTCTAGGCAGAACTATTAGTATCGGATTAGAATTCCAATTTGACCTCATTATACGGCCGAGGCTACGCAGGGGCCAATAAGGGGCCCTATTTACGATTATTATAAACTACTTAACTTACGATTAAAACCTCCTTTTTATACCTTACGTAGTATATTAGAATAGTTTAATTAACTTACTTCGTTAATTTATAGTTCGAACTAATTAACCACTATCCCTATAATAATAATACTAATACTAATTAATAATTAATTTTTATTATTATAAATTAATAAAGTATTTAATATAAAAGAGACGACCTCTTTAAATAAAACGTAATAAGGAAATTATACCACCTAACCTTATAAAAAGTAAGTAATAAAACGCAAAATCTTTATAATAAAATAAAATAAAAAAATTATAGCTTTTAACTACTTATAAAAAGCTAACGTTTATTACGTTAAAATAACCTCTAATAATTAATAAAAATATCGAAGTAACCGAGCTACTATTATTAACTTTATACTATCTTTTCTTATTAATTGACTTACCTATAGCTATCCCGTAGTTAAAAATTAATTAAATCGATTAATTAATTAGTAAAAGGGACTATTTATATAACTACTTACTTAATGAATTAATATAACGAACGAGCTTAAAAAGTATAATATAAAAAAGTACTATATAATTAAAAAAAAGGATCCTTAAGTATAGTATACTTAAAGAACGTAATAAGAGGCGTAAGGATTATAAGACTAAGAAATCTATAGTATATAAAAGAACTACCCCTAAGGGACTTATAAATACGACCTCGAAGATCTAAACAATCTCTTCATAACCCTCTTAACTATTCTCTAAATATTACTTAGGAATATAGTATAAAAAACGGTATAATAAAGAAAAAGAGATTTAAAAATTATAATAACCGTAATTTATATATTACGAGTACTAAAGAGTAGCTTAACGAGGAAGTTACTACCCCTAAAAAGACCTTCTCGCGGCCTCTTATTAAAATTATAATTATTATAATAAAAAAAGAACATTTTAAAGAACTATAAAAAAGCTCCCTTTTTATATTACTAGTTCTTAATATAAAAATTACTAATTTTAAAAAAGTAAGAAGTAAATTATTAATTAATAGTAATTTATTTAACGAACGTATACGCCTCTCGGGTTTTAATTTTTTAAAAAAAACGCTACGTAATTAAGACGTCGTTAGGCTATTTATAAATCTATTTTTAATATTAATCGATTAAGTAATTAAAAAAAGATTACTAAGAAAATAATAACTAATTAAGAAAAATAAGAGTAAATAGTAACGAGGCTTAGTACGAAGAAATAAAAAAAAGCTAGAAGGTCCTAAACTTTAATAAATCTAGCGACTAATAATAATATACTATTACTAAAGCTAATAAGTAACTCTAAAACGACCTTATTAAAATTAAATATACTAGCTACTATAAATTAAAGTACGAGTTAGAGAACGATAAGGAGTAAGTTAGTTTATAATTAAAAAAGAGGATTTCTTATATTATATAAGTAAATAGAAATTAAACTAAAATACTAAGGAAAGTGGGTATATAAAGACTTTAATAATCTTAATAGTAAGTAAATCGACGTAGTATTAGTCTATTTTATAGAAATTTATACTTAAAAAAGGCTTAAGGGGTAACCCCTATTTTATAAAATTATTAATAACCTTAGTAATTAGAATAATAAGTAGTTTATTAGCGCTAATCCGAACGTTATAAAGAGGGTTATTAAATTCCTTTATTATTAAAGTATTTTATTATCTTAAGTAGTAAGATAAAGAGCTTATAAAACGCTTATTATAATAATCGTTTCTAACGAATTTATACTATAGGATTAGAATTAAGTTAACTAAGTAGTAATAAAATACGACGATTTTAGTAAAAGAGTAAACTAACTAGACTTTTTATTACAAATTACTAATAATAATATATTAATACCCGCTATAATAAGGGCTATAGAGATTATATAAAAAGAGCGGCTATTAATAATCTTACTAATCTTAGTAACTAGCTTAGTTACGTTACTAATACGTAGCTTAATACTTATTAACTAGAGAAGTATATAATTAATTACGCAAAGTTAATATAACTACTCTAATACGCGAGGGGTATATAAAAAAACCGACCTAATAGTTATTATTATAAAATAATTTACTAATTTTATAAAGATTTTTTTTAAAAAGAAGTTATACTTAAAAAGAAAATACGAGGTTTTATAAAAGACCCTTATAAGATTTTATAACTATTATAAAAAAGTTAAAATCTAAGAATAGTAATATTACTTAGTAATTAACGTTGTACTAATTAATAAAGCTACGGATTATTATTACTAAGTAGTACGTATTATTAATTAAACTAACTTCTTAAGTATAATTAACGTAATTTAAAGTTATTTTAAAACTTAAAATAGAAGTTTAGAGCTCTTATCTAAGCTAAGAGTACTATTATTTAGATCTATAATTAGAATAATAAAAAAAAAGTTAAGGCTAGAGATCTTTAAAAAACTTATTAATTATATTAATAAGTTAATAAAAACATAGCTAAATAAGGGGACGAATAAGTAAAAAATAGGATATTTTTATACTATTATATAGAGAGTCCTAGAGGCGATGATAACCTTATACTAACTCTCTAAGTATTAAAAAACCCTCTACTTAAGGCTAAGGCCTAGTTTTAATATTAAAATAAAGATACCCCGCTAAACGTATTTATAATTATATAATAACCCTTACTAATAGTACTAAGTTAACTATATATATAAAAATAAAAGGAGAGATATTAAGTATAATAACTACTAAGCTAAAGAAAATAAACTCCTTAGCTAGTTACTAATTAGATTTAAAATAAAAGTAACGGAAGGGGAAGTATTTTATATATAAAAAGGACGGCTATTAATTAAGTAATTATTCTAAAAAAGAACGTATTAAATTATAAAAGTAATATAAAAAATCGAGAGTAGTAAATAATAAAACTAATCTTTATTAATTTAACTAGTTCCTCGTTATTTATAAAGGTAAATTTAAAGGTATAGAACTTAGTAAAAGTATATTTAGCGGCTTAGAAGATCTATATATAATAAGAAACTTAAAAAATAAAAAAGATCTCACTCCTTATACTAATAAATTAGATTTTAATAAAATTAACGAGGTTAATAACTCCTTTTTCGCCCCGTTAGCCTCCGGAGGATATATAAAGCTAGATAAATAAAAAGTAATAAATGTTCTTAATAAGTAGGCTTTTATATATAGATAGTAAGGGAAGATCCCTTAAATAATAAATATAAATAAAAAGATAAATCTAATAGTAATAAATTCTATTTTATTAATATTTAAAAAAAAACATAGTACCGATCGACTTTAGAAGTAGTTAAAAAGGTCCTTTTTATACCCCCTAAATTACTTAAATACTAAGCTTATATAAGTACTTTATACTAGCGAACGATACGGCCTAAATATTTTCTAAGGGATTATCCTAGATATAGGGGTTTTATAATAATTAACTAAAGATAAGGGGTAATTCTACGTATTTTAAAAAATATCCCTAGTTATATTAAATACGTTAATAATAAGTATTATAAAGATTAGCTTTAGCTTAAGTAAAAAGATATACGCCCTAAGTATAATAAAAATTAATATACGCTTAAGTACGATAGTCTTTTATATCCTATTTATTAATATACTATTTCTATTATACTTAAAAAATATAAACTAATTAAGTATTAGAATAGGGTGGGGCGATTAGTCCTAGTCTTTCTTTCCTCTAAAGACGATTAAGTATAGGGACCTACGGGAGAGCCGATCGGAGGAAAATATAAAGAGAAAGGTACCTAATTAGGGAGAGGAGCTTAGTAGCGCGGACCTTTATTTTAATTATATATATACCTTTTTAAAATTAAACTAGAGCCTTTTTAATAATTTATTTTTAAATATAATAATATAAGATAATTAAGAAGTTTACCCTTCTAATTTGGTTAATACTACCCCCCCTCTTTAATTATAACTCTATTAATTAAGGCCGTATTAACCCGATTAAAAGAGGTATCTTATATTATTTTTATAAATATTAATAGTTCTTCCTAAGCACCGCACTACAAAAGTCCTTTATACCCTATACTTTTTTAATAATCTCCCCTTTTAAAAATCCCTTTCCTTTTTAAACAAGAGAATAAATAAAAAAGAGCCCGACTCGATCAGAAATAATTTAAATAAATAAGTAAAAAAAAGCAGCGTAATAATTAAAACAAATACGAGTAGTAGGACTCTAATTAAAAGAAAGACTAAATAATTAAAACGTAAAAATAAAGACGTATAAAAAAGGGCTTCCTATCTAATAAAAGGGGGATATAATAAACCCTAATAAGCGAGTAAAATAAATAAATAAAAAAATACGTAAATACTTAGGACTAAATCGGGCCTAAATACGGACACTATAATAATACGACAAAACGAACGACGAGTTAGGATTAGAACCGATAGAACACCTTAATAAGCATAGCTAGTTATTTAACTAGACTATTCCTTATTAATTAACATAGCCCAGAGACTTAATAATAAACCTATTTAAAAATACAAATATATCGGACTAAGGGCGCTTAGGAAACTAGCTTTTAACTAGACCTATTAGTAATTTCGATTAGTATTACCGTAGGCCTAATACGAAGTTTAATTAAAACTCTAATTATATACTTAGTAAGGGCTAAGAAAAATAGCTTAGATTATACTAATTAAGATAATAACTACGCTCTAGCTATTAAAACGGCTCCTCTCCTCTCTTTCTAAACTCTATTTAGAGTAAACAAATTAATATAAAACTATTAAAATTATAAATAAAATTAACGAACTATACTTTAAATAACCTCGGACCGTAAATATAAATAACTAATACGTTACCTTTGCTACTATTAGTAACCCTCTAAATATTTAATCGCACGAACCTAACCCTTCTACTTTAAATAGACCGTCTACCGGACTAGCTTTTATAATTTATTAAAACCCACAAACCGTAAAGTCGTTTAATAATAATAAGCCTACCCCTAGTAATAGATCTACCCACTAATTTAACTAAAAAAGGCTAGTTATAGCTTAGGTTAAGATAAATATTTTAATTAATACCCTCCTAAGCGCTATTACTACCTAGATCTAAATAACCGTACTTTAAACTAAGGACCTTATAATTCCTTAGCCTAATTTAATAAAGAATATAGGGTTTTATAAAATACCGTTTCCTAGTTAAGAGGGAACTATAGTCTTTAAAAGTAATAATATCGTAGACTTTTTAAAAAAGTTCGAGAACTAGTACGAGATTAGGAGGGTCCTAGACCGATTTAGGAGTAAACTTATTACGTATATTATAAAAAGAGATTATTAAACTCTAGTTAAGGACGTAATTAGAGGACTACCCTAGGCCTAAGCTAAGGATTTCTTTTTAAAAAAGTATAAAAAATAGGATACTAACCGCTTCTTAAATAAAAAAGAGTAGATTAAAAGAGTTATTAAAAAACTACCTATTTTATCTTCCGACTTAAACTCTACTTAGGTACTATTTACTAAAATTAATAATATAATTACCCTTACTAAACGATAAGACCTCTATATTATAACTAATAAAAGCCTAATTAAGGCCGTATATAAGCGGTTTTATACTAATATTATAAAAAAAGTAATAAAAGAAGTCGGGGTTATTTTAAATAGCTTTGTTAAATTAATAAAGTACGCGAGGTTTAAAATAAGACTTCTTAATATAATCGCATATAAAAAAAAATATAGCCCACTCTTTATAAACGATTAAAATTAACCTAAAACCTCGCCGCGATCCCCTACTTCGTAAGTACGTAAAAATACTTAATACTAATATCCGAACCGCTAGTAATATCGCTAGTTAATAATAAGAGCCTAGGTTACTTAGGTAGCTACTAATAATACTACTAATTCTAACCTAGCTAACGAAATAAGTAAGCTAAAGATTTATTAAAATAGTATTTATTCTCGAGGTCCTACTTATATATTTAATATAAGCGCTACGCGTCCTAATCGGCCCCCGATTATAGGACTTAGAGACTGTTATTAGTATTACTAGAGTTTATACTACTAGATTATTAGGGATTGCGATTAGTATACTCTTAATAAGGACGCTTATTTTATTATTTTAGTTTAAAGAGCTTGGTACTATAAAAAGCGTAATAGTTAAGAGCTTATAAGAGATATCCCTTTTACTATAATTAAAAATAAAAAAAAGCGTACGATTACTAATCGTATTACCCTTTTTTCTTATATAGTAAATATATTAACTAAAGAAAATACTAAGCTTTTAGCTAAATAGATTCTAAACTATTAAATTAGACTACTCTAGTAAACTATACTTATACTTCCCTTAGCTAATCCTACGAGTATAGTTAGATACGTCTATATAATATAACCTAACTTAGGCTATTATAACTAAGCGGACGTTTATATTATTTATAAAAAAAAACTACCTAAGAACCATACTTCGGTAACTACGTTATATTCTAAAAAGATATATAGGATTAATAGCCTAAGCTAGCTCTTATAACTTAAAAAAAAGACGGTTTCTTTTTCTAATTAAAAAAAGGAAATTATAAAAATCGATAATAATAACGAGGTTTTTAAAATAGTAGAGAACGTAACTTCTATATCTATCTCGGGGCCCTAGCTTATTAAAGTCCCGATTAGTACCCCTAATATTAATACTTAAAGAACCTAAGAGCCTTTTTTTTATAAAACTTAAAAGATAATAACCGCTAATTAGACCCGCGACTTTAACCTCAGGGCTAAGGTAAGGAAGCTAATAAAAAAGAGGCTCGAGGCCCCGATCTCGCTTTTTATAAACCTTTTACAAAAGATTATACTAAAATATACTACAGTAATAGCGACTTTAATACGTAATTAGGGGTACTCTAATACTAATAAAATCCTATTAAAAACTCCGAAATCCTTAGTAAATCTAATAAAAAATAAATAATAATAAAAAAATATCGAGGATCTCTTTAATGAGTATAATTAGAACCTCTTTTTAAGGCCGAGCCGTATAGTTAAGATTAGTAAAGTTAGAGGTACTAATACGAATTCTAAGCTCCTAACTTCTATAATTTTAAACGCCCACCTCTAATTAAAAATCTAAATATTTAGCGTAAATTAAGATAATAAGGGTTCGATAATCGTTACTATTTTAAATACTAGGGCGCAAGTTAACATCCTCTTAAAATAATACGTTAAAAAAGCTAGTATTTCCTATATAATAACAAAGCTTTAGATATAGACGTTTAAATACGATCTAACTAACTAAATAACTTTTAATAGCTTCTACTTTATGGATATATAAATTAGTAAGTTTAAAGTAACTACTTATTTCTTTATTAAGGACGAGTAAAAAACCTCCGATCCGTTATTACTAAGTCTTCTATTTATATAAAATACTAAACTATTTTTTAGATATAATAGGTCGATAATTACCGCTCTAATCTATATCGAGGACGAGAGGCTAAGGATCTTTATAGGGATAATTAAGACGAACGGTTTTTAGAACATAAAGAATATCTTATCCTAGTTTAAGTAATATATAGAAGAAGTTTTTGGATTAGAAAACTAAATACTAGTAATATAACTAGGGATATTACTAGTTTTAATAACCCCTACCTAGAATTTAAATTAAAAAAAGACGAGTATATTACGGTAGTTTTAAACTAAGGCTAAGCTAATTAAATTATAATTATAGTTGCGCTCTATACGATCTAGCCTTAGATTATATAAATTAAAAGAGTAATAGCGGCCGCTCGGGGTAAGACTAGAGATAAACCGAACGGATTAGCTAACTAAGACGATTTACGTCTCCTAACAAAAACACTTACTTTTTAATAAGAGGAGTTACGTATCGAATAACGAATTATAAAACTAAAGTAAAAAGTATTAAAATAATATAAGATAGCTAAAAAAGCTTTCTATAAGATTCTCTATATTATAAAAGCTAATACGATATATAAAAAAAAGGATTAGAAGGTTTAGCTAGTTAATAACGCGCTCTCTAATAAATCGATACCCAATAATAATCCTTACTAAAAGCTTAAAAAACTTAAAAAAGTTAGAAATAAGCTATAAGACTAATCGGGCCCTTATAGAGATATTATTATACTTAAGTTCTTAGATATAGAACTAGGCTCTAGATTAATAAACGACCGCCTCTAAGCTATTTTTAAAAATTATAACTATCTCCTACCTCGTAAATAAGATCTTTTTAAATAAATACTCTTTAATTAAAAAAAAGCACTAGTATAGAACTTCTTTAAATATAACTATCTTAACCCTATAGTCGCACCGCTTTAAATAATTAAAACTATACCCTATAAGGCTTAGTAAATAAAGGGTATCCTAATTCTAAAAACTCTACTACTAAAAGCCTTCGAAGTAATCTGAGAACGTATTGCTTAGGGTATTATTAAAAAAAGCTATACTGCATATTAGAACCCCTAGTTCTTAGTAATAAAAAAGGATAGCGGTCTTTAGCTAATTAACTTAGTAACTAAGGTTAACGCCGTTACCCTTTAAAACGCTTAGTAACTACCTAATACCGATAAGTTCTTAAAAGAATTTACTATAAATTAATTTATTTTTTTCCTAAATTTCTTTTCTAGCTACGATTAGATCTCCTTAAATAAAAAGAGCTATAATTTAATAACCTTCTTAACTTTACTCGGGCTATATAAATACTATACCCTCTTAATAAGAACGATAAATTCGGTAGCCTAATTTTATTAGATTATAACCCGCATTCTCTACGACTTAATTCTAAAATACTATAGCGCTTTTATTAATAATATTATAATTAAAAACCCGCAATCTTACTATAATAATAAGTACTTAACTAACTATCCTAGGATCCGGCGATTCGTTTATAAATACCTCTAGAATATTGATTAAATCTTAGTTAACGTCGAGCTAGCTAGTTATACTATTTCCGGGGTAAAGTCGTAATAGTACTAACTATCCGTAGTTATTATAAGCTACTTCTATAATATAGAAAAAAGACGGCCTAATTAAGCTAAAGTCCTTAAGATCCTCAAATAAATAAAATACTTAAACGTCTTAAAAATTAGATCGTTTCTTAGTATTATTACCTTTTACTAATACTAAATTAAGTAATTTTTTTTTAAAATAGCCCCGTTATACTCTCTACTTAGTAAAAACTAATCCTTTAAATAAGGAGCGCTATAAATCGAAGCTATAAAAACGCTTAAAGAGGTAATTACTATAGCTCCTATTCTAGTTTTACTAAACTATAGTACCGAGGCTAAATAAATTATCCTTATAACGGACGCTAATGTTAAAAAATAGGGTAGTACGCTTAATTAAGTTATTAATAATAAGTATATTATTACTTAATACGAGAGCGGGATATAGCGCGGGCTAGAGCTTAATTATAACTCTAAAAAGCTCAAAATATAAGGCGTTCTAATAAGCCTAAAACGTCTTCGTAATTATCTATTTAGGATTAACTTCTTATTAAAAACCGACGCCTAAGTCCTAGTTGCTCAGATTAATAGTATAGTAAATAACCTATTATTAGTAATAATAATACGCTAGTTCTCTTAGATTAGACTTTTTAACTTTAAAATTAAGTATATTAACGAGAAGAAGAATACTATAGTAAATAGCTTTTTAAAAAAACCCCCTAGCTAATCTAACCTAGTTAAGGCAGAGCTTAATAAAGATATTAAGGACTTTATTAACGTATAAGTCTTACGAATACGAGTTATAAAGAACTTTTTTATTATAATACATAACTGCGATAACGCTATTATTAATTAAACACGGGAAATAGATATTCTAGCTAATATACTAGCGCCGAATAAATAATAATTAAACCTCTCGAAATAAATCGCTTATTTCTTTCTTATTCTAAAGAGGCTAGCCGGTGTACTTTTTAATTAGTTTAGACGTTTTAAATAAATAGTAATATAATTTATTATATAGGATAAACTTCTATTTTAATAAAAAACAAAGACTTATCCCTAACCTACTTAAGTAATTAATAATAAGCGCTGCCGGGTAGACCTAATTAGTAAAGTATATAATAAGTCTAGGTATAGGGGACAAGAGACTATATATTTCTACTTTACAAAACGATATTACTAATTAAAAATATACGCTTAGACTCGGGAGCTAATTATAACTTACGAGGCTTATTAAAAAGCTAAATTACGACGCTTTAATAACCCCTATATATTTATAGTTCTAATCTACGAACCTTTTTTTAGGGTCTATCTAAACGTTTAGTATATAAGTAAATAAAAAGTCGTTAAAGCGCGTTATAAGTTTATAAAATATTTAGAAGTGCGGATTATAACGAATACTATATTAAAAAATATTACGAAGTTTATTTAGGAAGATATTATTTATTACTATAGGATCTATAGTACTCTAATTATTAACGGGGGATAAGAAAATATAGGCGCTATAACATAGCTTAATTAATAATATAGTACTTAGTAAAAAGTTATATTAGCTTATAACCCTCGCGCTAACGGGCTCCTTAAAAAGGGTTATTAACCTATTGTATATATACTTCGTATTTAATTAGATTAAAAAAAAAAATATTAGATTAATACTAGCTATAGCCCTTTTTATAAATAAGATAATTATTAAAATATCGTTAGGTTATATACCGTTCTATCTTATTTATAGTCGTTATATAACGACCCCGATTAAAAAAAGGACGGCGACTTAGAAAGTACTTAATTAAGAGAATATATATATAATAAATTAGGAAGTCTAAGCTCGATTACGAGCTTTTACTTCCTTAGTAAACGACCGGGAAGCTATAGCTAATAAAGTTACTTAATACCGAGCCTAAACCCGCAACCGGTTTAACTCTTCGCACACCCTCTAATTAATAAAGTTATAAACTAACGATCTAGTTCTTATTTTTAATATTTAATAAAAAAACGATATATTAATTTTTAAAAAACTCGATTATTATTAATAAGGACCTTTTTATATTTACTTAGCCGCTCTAAATAAATCGTCGTATTAACTAAAAACGCTTACTAATAAACTAATTATAGGGGCTACTTATATTAATAATTAACTTAAAAAATTCCTAAAATCTCTAAAAGGCTTCTACCTATTACTTACTAAATTTAATCTTTATAGGGACTTTATTTCTAACTTAACTAACCTTTTATCCCTATAAGATAATATAATCGACGCTACGATTCTACCTCTCAATTATAATAATAATATAATAAACTTAGGGGACGAGGATACTTAGCTAGCTACTAAGTAGACCTAATTATAAGCGAGGGCCTCTTAAGAAAGCTAGATTACCCCTTACTACTACCGATCCCTAGTATAGGCTACGAGTTCTTTTATTTATTAAATATTATTTTATAAAAATATTATCGAATTTTACTAATTCTTTAGTTATCTTTTTATTTAGATCCGGGATAAAGATATAAGGGGACGATAAAAAAAGAAGAATTATTTTTTAATTATTACGATTAAAAACCCAACGGCCTTATTTATTAACTATATAATTATATTAAGAAACCCTACCTCTCTCTTTAAGTATCTAAGCCTAGTTCCCTATTTAATCGAGCCTATTTAGTATCTAGCTTAGCCTATATAACCTCTTACTTTACCTATTTTATCTTAATATACTAATAATCTTCGTAAGTTATAAATATATAATTTTTAATAAGGTATATAAGAGGGGCGTCTTTAAGAACGAAATCGTACTTATCCTCCTCGGTCTTAGTAATATCGATCTAGTTAGAGATTATATAAACTAAAGTCTTAACTCTCTCGATATTAATTAGAATTAGAGACGCTACCTTACTACTACTTATTATACGATAATAATAATAACTTTACTTAGAGTTAGCTTTAGACTAACTAATAACCCACTAGTCGTTACTCTTCTTAAAGTAGCATTTCTTACTTTTAGAATATATATAATTATTATATTAATTATTAAAATAATTTAAAAAAAAAACGTACTCAAAATAGGGAACTATCTTTTTAACTAGCTCCTTAGTATTAGAACCGATATATTTCTAAAAAGACCGCGTATAATAATTATAAAGTATAGTATTCTAAACGCTATAAGCCTAGATAAATAAAAAATTAATAATAGGAGTTCGTTTGCTTAATCACTAGGATAGAGGGCCGAAGTAATTAACGTAATTATAACTAATAAAAACCTAACGGCTTTACGAAAATAATCCGCTTATAATACCCGGATTATAAACGTATTTCTTAATAACGTTCTAATTCGTAATTAATTACTAAAACTTCTAAGCTATTTCTCTTTTAATATACTTATTAACTTAAGGATTTATAATATAGAATTTAGTATAAAGCTCTTTAGCTAATCTAAAAAGAGTTAACTAATTAATAATTTTAAGAATCTAAGAAAGAGTAACGTTAGATTAGGATAAGGATTAAAAAGATCGAATAGAGTAGCGCTTATTATAGTTTACTTTTTATTAACCTCTCAAAACTTATAACCCTAAGTCTTCTAAAAATAGACCTTCTTAAGAATAGAAGAGGAATACTACTAAGGCCGGACGTCGTAATAAGTAGTTTTAGTAATCTAATACGTATTATTAATAGCTAAAGTATTAAATATAATAGGTAAGTAGATTATATTACTAAAAAGAAAAGAATAATTACGATTAAAAAGCTATTATTTAGAGGAAAAAATAAAAAGTAATAGAGAAATTAAAAAAGGGCCTCTATATACCCCCCTAGATCCGGAGTATTAAAAAGGAAAGTACTATAGGCCTCTTAGCTAATTGGCGCTAAATTATAGCTACTATATAAAAAAAAGAAAGAGTAAATTATAGGATCGGGGCCTTCTTATTATTCATAATATAGCGCCTTCCTTCTCAATTAGCAAAGGCCGCCCTCGTAATTAGTATAAAAAGGTAACTTTCTACCTAGCTACTTAACTTTTCTTTCTTCCCTCCTTAACCACTTCCCTATAACTATTACTAATCAAACTTCTTCTAATTTTCACCTTCTAATCCACTATACAAATACTAACTTAGCGATTTATAATAGCCTCTTTACTTCCTATCTCCCCTTCTAAACTAGATAATAAAAAGAATATAGCGCGAATTTAGAGCCCGATTATAATAAAGAACCTTAAAAACGATACTAAATACTAGCTAAGAAGGTAAAATCTAAATAGATATATTACTTTTAATAAGACTAACCCCGGGGCTATAACGAATACTAAGGACTCTTAGTTCGTTAATTTTAATATAAATTACTAATATAAAGCGTATACTAACTATTATCTAAACTTAGTACCTAAACGAACTAGTTTCTCTCAAATAATCCTAATTCCTCGTAAAATCGACTTTCTTAATTAGCTCGGTATAAAGAACGTACTTCCTTTCCTTAATTAGCACCCCGAGGCTTTTAAGAGTTTAAAAAACTAAAAAACTTAGATAGGTTAGAACTACTATAAAGTAATTAAGATCTTAACTAATTATTATAACTTTTAAAGATACTTATTATATAAAGATTAGATTCGAAAATATAAAATTAGATCTATAATAAAAGTTATAATACGGGACCTCGCTCTAGTACGTAATATAGTTATAATTAAAGAGGGATAAGAGAGTACTTTTGAACTAAATAAGACCCCTATCCTAATTCTATAAACCTAAAAAACTATATAAAAGATTAGGACTTTAATATACTTAATAATCTTCCCTTTTTATATTAACGATCCGGGCTATTTTATAAGAATAATTATTAACTAGTAAAATAGTATAGTTTATTAGTACGATCCGAAGTAGGCTCTTAAGCGTTTAGAGAGGATATTCGTTAATAATATCTAAATATTAAAAGCTTTTTATAGCTAGATCGATATACCTCTTTATATTTAATAACTAATTAACATAAGCGCTTACGTAGTCCCTAT
The DNA here is from genome assembly GCA_030869315.1 of Colletotrichum cuscutae. Taxonomy (NCBI): domain Eukaryota; kingdom Fungi; phylum Ascomycota; class Sordariomycetes; order Glomerellales; family Glomerellaceae; genus Colletotrichum; species Colletotrichum cuscutae. The sequence goes on from MPDP01000005.1 coordinate 187,860, forward strand.
AGCACAATAATTAGGTAAATAGGAATACGATCTATACGTACTCGAATAGTTTTATAACGCGGTCCGATATAGCTAGCTTAACCTAACTTATAATACGTATTAAATAACTTATAAATACCTTAGATCGTTTAATAATAAACTCCGTATAACTTAGATTTAATAGATTAGTTACGAGTTTTAATACGATAGTTATTACCCTTTTAATATAATAAAACCTCTCTTAAAAAGGTCCTTTAATAAAGTAATAAACGATCGGGACTCTAGAAATAAGCTCTATACTAACTTAAATAACTCTAACTATACTATAATTAACGCCCCTAAAATACCGACTCCTTATAAATCCGGTTCTTACCTACTTAAACTTAGGTTTACTAACTAGGATCTAAGAATCTATAACCCCCGCGATTATAATTATTATACTCTTATTAATCCTACGTATTTTAAAAAAACGTATAGAATAATTAAAAACCTTAAGTAAGAACTTACTACTCTTAAAAAGTTATCCTTACTATCCTAATTTTTAAAAATATTAAAAAATACTTAAAAATCCGTAATAAGTAGCGACCCTAATTAGACTCTGCGGGTAATTAACCTAATAAAAGCTACTAACCGGTATCTAAACGCCGTCGTTAATAATTAACTTATACGCCTAATTAATACTCCTAAAACCCGTTAAATTATAAAGTTTTTATTAAATATATTACTACCTAAATCGTTACTACGCCTTAGCCCGGCTCTTAATAAAGCTAGTCCGAGTAACTAGGGAGGTAATTTTTTAAATACTCTAATTAGGGGCGGGGATAGTCCTATTATAAAAACTCTAATTAAAATACCGAGGGTTTAGTTAAAATAAGAGGCTATTAAACGCATGCTCTCTAAGCGTAATCGGGCTATATAAAAAAGTAATAAACGTTAGTATTAAGAACTAGCTAAGTTTTATTAAGATCTCTTATAACGTTATAATATATATACGAGTAAAGCTAATATTAATAAAAGTACGAGAGAATAATAAGTCGATTAGTATAACGACCTAATTATAAAAACTATATATATAACTCTAGCTTATACTCCTTAAATACTACTATTAATAAAGAAATCTAAAGAGAATTAGGCTAATAAAGGTTAGGATCGGGAGACTACTAAAAAGGATTAGGATAAGAACTAGGTAAAGCTAATAAAAAAAATAATAAAAGTAGAGGAAGTAAAAAAAGTAATTATAAAAAAAAAGGGTAAGTAAAAAGCTTAATATAATTAACTATATATAATAACTAAGACTAATCTAAAATAATTTCTTTTTATAAAAAATCGGGGAAAAAAAAATTAGGGGATAATTAGAATAAGGTAAGGTAATTAGTCCTAGTCTTTCTTTTTTTTAAAAACGATTAAGTATAGGGACTTATAAAAGAGCTAATTAGAAGAAGATATAAAGAGAAAGGCCCCCGATTAAAAAGAGGAGCTTAGTAGCGCGGACCTTTATTTTAATTATATATATACCTTTTTAAAATTAAACTAGAGCCTTTTTAATAATTTATTTTTAAATACGATAATATAAAACGATTAGGAAGTCTACCCTTCCGATCCGGTTAATACTACCCCCCCTCCTTAATTATAACTCCGTTAATTAAGGCCGTATTAACCCGATTAAAAGAGGTATCTTATGTTACTTTTATAAGTATTAGTAGTTCTTCCTAAGCACCGCACTATAAAAGTCCTTTATACCCTATACCTTTTTAGTATCGTATTTAATAATATAAAAAATAGATTATTAAATAATAAATAGTTTATACTTATTAAAAAGTAATAGGAGTATATGTTTATAAAGCTCGAATTAAATATTAAATTTATAAACTATTTTATAAAGAGCGAGCTTAAGTAATTATATAAGCGCCTCGGCTACTTATTAATTATAAAACTATATAACCTCCTTAAGTAATTTAGGAATAATATAGAATTAAGAGCTCTAAAATACTTAATATAAATATATTATTAGTACTAAGTAAACGCCTAGAGCCTATGTAAATTTAAATTTAAATTATATAACGAGCTTAACTTTAACTAAGAAATCGTCGTTAATATTTTCTATTTAAATAATTACTTAGGATTATATATTACTAATAAAGCTATATTATTCTAAAGAGGCTAATTCCTTAGGGATCTACTTATTAAGACTATTTAGTTAATATTTAAAAAAGTATAAATCGATATATACTAAAGATTATTAAACGGGATTAAGACTAATATAAGCACTAGCTTTAAATTAGTAGAGTTTAAAAATAATACTATTATATATAGTATATAACTTAAAATTATACTTATTAAAGTATATTATAATATTAATAAAATAAAAAGAGCTTACTAATAGTTAAAAAGAGCGTTTAAAATTATCCGTAATAAGTACCCCGATACTACGAATAAAGAGTATTTTCAAATAATATTTAAATACTATTTATTTATATATTCTGCCTTTGCTGGCTGCTCGGGCAGTTCTTGGTATTATTTACACGGTATTAATACACGGTATTAGTGGATACTCGCACTGTCTCGCTAGACTATTTTTTTTTTTTAGATTTTCTAACTTTTCAACTTTCCCTCCTACAAAGTTCATAACCACGGATCATTAACGGTATTTAAATACTATAATAATACTATAGGACTAAAGGGACTAGTTCCGACGCTTCTCGTATTTAGAGTATATTTAAAGACGATGATAACCTTACTATTCCTACTAAATATAGCCTAGCGAGCTTAAGTAATTAATAAAATAATAAAAGTACTCTAGGAGATAAATACGAAGCGCTAGATTAATAAGGCTATTACTGCTTATAATAGGCTAGATATAAGCCCTAACCTCGATATATTATTAAATTCGAACGTTAGGGTTTAAAAAAAAACTATTTAATAATAGTTAAGTTTATATAAATTAATCTTAGTTAATAAACGTTTATATATTATTACTAAAGATCGAGACTAATTATTAAAAATATTAATTATAATAGTACGACCGTACTATACTAATCTTAGTAAGGAGATATTAGTTTAATAAAAAAAAAAAGACCTAGGGGAATCCCCTTAGTAGCCTAAGGAGGAATAAGAAATTATCCTTAACGAAATTATTATAATAAAATAAATAAACGATAATAATAAAAGAAAAATAACCTCTATATTACTAAGATATATAAAAAGACCTAAGTAAAAAGTACTACTACGGTACTTTATTATTAATAATAAAATAAGGGAATTAATATACCGGCGTCGCTATTTACTTTTAAATTAGTTTAAAGAAAATTTATTAATATAGTTAGATTTTTCTAAATACTTATAAAATATCCTAAGCTTTTATTCTGTTATTCCCTTTACGCTTAGGTTATATTATTAAGCCTCGAAATTTAATTTATCGTATTTATTTATAATAGCTTTTATAATTAGAATTAAAGACGTTCCCTAAGGCTCATTTTAAAAATAATACCCTTATTAAGAGACTTCCCCTTTTATAAAAACGATTATTAATTAATTATAGCCTCTTATTATTATCTAGTTAATTACTATTATCTCCTTTTTTAAAAAGTAGCCGCCCTAGTATTAACTAATTTTATAAAGTTAATAATCTTAAAAAGTAGCGTAACTTTATTACCGAGCTCCTAGCTAATATATTATAAAATATATAACTTCTTATAAATAATTACGTTAGTATAGAGCTTATATTATACTTTACGTACTATTTTCCTAAAAGAATAATAAAAACCTAACGGACTACTTTTTTATAACTTTTTTTAAAATATAACCCCTCTCTTCTTAACAAATAGTCTTAATAACCTTTTTATCTTATAATAGAATAGTTTAGTAATACTCTTTAGCTTATTAAATAAGTTATTAAAACTAATTAATAATTAATAATAGCACTACTTTAATAATAAGAATATTAGAATAGGGTAGGGCGATTAGTCCTAATAGTTCTTTTTTAAAGCTAATTAAGTATAAGGATCTACGGGAGAGCTAATTAAAAAAAGATATAAAAAGAAGGGCCCCGATTAAAAAGAGGAGCTTAGTAGTGCGGATTTTTATTTTAAGAATATATATACTTTTTTAAAATCCCACTAGAGCCTTTTTAATAATTTATTTTTAAATATAATAACATAAAATAATTAAGAACTTTACTTTTATAATTTAACTAATACTACCCTCTTTTTTTAGTTATAACTCTATTAATTAAGGCCGTATTAACCCGATTAAAAGAAGTATTTTATATTATTTTTATAAATATTAGTAGTTTTTTTAAAGTACTATACCGCGAGAGTCCCTTATACTTTATATATTTTTAATAATCTCCCTTTTTGAAAATCCCTTCTTTTTTTAAAACGAGAAAATAAATAAAAAAAAGCCCGACTTAATTAGAAATACTTTAAATAAATTAATTAAAAAGAGTAGTATAATAATCAAAATAAATACGAGTAGTAGGACTCTAATTTAAAAAAAAAAGTAATTAAATAATTAAAATATAAAAACGAAGATATATATAAAAAGGCTTTTTATTTAATAAGAAGGGGATATAATAAACTTTAATAAGTAAACGAGATAAATAAGTAAAGAAAAACGCGGATACTTAGGACTAGATCGGGCCTAAATATAAATATTATAATAATATAATAAAACAAACGACGAGTTAGGATTAGAACTAATAGAATATTTTAATAAGTATAACTAGTTATTTAATTAAATTATTTTTTATTAATTAATATAGCCTAGAGACTTAATAATAAACTTATTTAAAAGTATAAATATATTAAACTAAGAGTACTTATAAAACTAGCTTTTAACTAGACTTATTAATAATTTTAATTAGTATTATTATAAGCTTAATATAATATCTAATTAAAACTCTAGTTATATACTTAGTAAGGACTAAGAAGGACGGCCTAAATTACGTTAATTAAAATAATAACTACGATCTAGCTATTAAGACAGCTCCTCTCCTCTCTTTCTAAACTCTATTTAAAATAAATAAACTAATATAAAATTATTAAAATTATAAATAAAATTAATAAACTATATTTTTAATAACCTTAAATTATAAATATAAATAAATAATACGTTATCTTTATTATTATTAACGCCCCTTAGGACGTTTAATTATATAAACCTAACTCTTTTATTTTAAATAGACCGTTTACTAAACTAGCTTTTATAGTTTATTAAAACTTATAAACTATAGAGTTATTTAATAATAAAAAAGCTACTTTTTTTAATAAATTTACTTACTAATTTAATTAAAAAAAGCTACTTACGGCCTAGGTTAAGATAAATATTTCGATTAATACCTTCCTAAGTACTATTATTACTTGAATCTAAATAATTACGCCTTAAACTAAGGGCCCTACGATTCCTTAGCCTAATTTAATAAAAAATATAAGTTTTTATAAAATACCGTTCCTTAATTAAAAAGGGACTATAGTTTTTAAAAATAATAATATTATAAACTTTTTAAAAAAGTTTAAGGACTTATACAAGATTAGTAAGGTCCTAGACTAATTTAGAAATAAACTTATTATATATATTATAAAAAGAGATTATTAAACTCTAATTAAAAACGTAATTAGAAAACTATCCTAGGCCTAAGCTAAGGATTTCTTTTTAAAAAAGTATAAAAAATAGGATACTAACTGCTTTTTAAATAAAAAAGAGTAGATTAAAAAAGTTATTAAAAAACTACTTATCTCGTTTTTTAACTTAAACTTTATTTAAGTACTACTTATTATAATTAATAATATAATTACCCTTATTAAATAATAAGACCTTTATATCGTAATTAATAAGAGCCTAATTAAAGTTATATATAAGCGGTTTTATATTAATATTATAAAAGAAATAGTAGAAGAAGTCGGGGTTATTTTAGATAGCTTTATTAAATTAATAAAATACGCGAGGTTTAAAGTAGGACTTCTTAATACGATTATATATAAGAAGGAATATAGCTTACTTTTTATAAATAATTAGAGTTAATTTAAAACCTTACTACGACCCCCTACTTTTTAAATACGTAATAATACTTAGTACTAATATCTAAACTACTAATAATATTACTAGTTAATAATAGAGGCCCAAGTTACTTAAATAGTTACTAATAATATTACTAATTTTAACTTAGTTAATAAAATAAGTAAGCTAAAGATTTATTAGAATAGTATTTACTCTCGAGGTCTTATTTATATATTTAATATAAGCGCTACGCGTCCTAATTAGCCCCTAATTATAAGACTTAGAGATTACTACTAGTACTACTAGAGTTAATATTACTAAATTATTAAGGATTATAATTAATATATTTTTAATAAGGACGCTTATTTTATTATTTTAGCTTAATAAGCTTAGTATTATAAAAAGCGTAATAATTATAAGCTTATAAATAATATCCCTTTTATTATAATTAAAAACGGAAAAAAGTATATAATCGCTAATTATATTACCTTTCTTTTTTATATAATAAATATATTAACTAAAGAAAATACTAAGCTTTTAGTTAAGTAGATTCTAAACTATTAGATTAGACTACTTTAATAAACTATACTTATATTTCTCTTAGCTAATCCTACGAGTATAGTTAGATATATTTATATAGTACGACCTAATTTAAGTTATTATAACTAAGCGGACGTTCATATTATCTATAAAGAAAGACTACTTAAAAACCGTACTTTAATAACTAACTTATATTTTAAAAAAACGTATAAGATCGATAGCCTAAGCTAGCTTTTATAATTTTAAAAAAAAAATAGTTTCTTCTTTTAATTAAAAAAGAGAAATTATAAAAATTAATAATAATAACAAGGTTTTTAAAATAGTAGAGAACGTAACTTCTATATTTATTTCTAAGCCCTAGCTTATTAAAGTCCTAATTAATACCCCTAATACTAGTACTTAAAGAACTTAAAAATCTCTTCTTTATAAAACTTAGAAAATAATAATTATAAATTAAATTTATAATTTTAATTTTAAAGTTAAGGCTAAAAAACTAATAAAAAAGAGGCTCGAGGCCCCGATCTCGCTTTTTATAAACCTCTTATAAAAGATTATATTAAAATATATTATAATAATAGTAACTTTAATATATAATTAGGGGTACTTTAATATTAATAAAATCCTATTAAAAGCTCTAAAGTCCTTAGCTAACTTAGTAAAGAACGGGTAATAGTAAAAGGATATTAAAGATCTTTTTAATAAGTATAATAAGAACCTCTTTTTAAGGCCGAGCTATATAACTAAGATTAATAAAGTTAAAAATACTAACCTAACTTCTAAACTCCTAATTTCCGTAATTTCGAACGCCTATTTATAGTTAAAAATCTAAATATTTAGTATAGATTAAGATAATAAGAGTTTAATAATTACTACTATCTTAGATACTAGGGTATAAGTTAATATTTTTTTAAAATAATACGTTAAAAAAGCCGGTATCTTTTATATAATAATAAAGCTTTAGATATAGATATTTAAATACGATCTAACTAGCTAAATAACTTTTAATAACTTCTATTTTATAAACGTATAAATTAGTAAGTTTAAAATAATTACTTATTTTTTTATTAAGAACGAGCAAAGGACCTCTAATCTATTATTATTAGGTCTTTTATTTATATAAAATACTAAGCTATTTTTTAAATATAATAAATTAATAATTAATACTCTAATTTATATTAAGGACGCGAGGCTAAGGATCCCTATAAAAATAATTAAAATAAATAGTTTTTAGAATATAAAGAATATTTTATTTTAGTTTAAGTAATATATAAAAAAAGTTTTTAAATTAAAAAACTAAATACTAGTAATATAACTAAGAATATTACTAGTTTTAATAACCCCTACTTAGAATCTAAACTAAAAAAAAAACGAGCGTATTATAATAATCTTAGACTAAGACTAAGCTAACTAAATTATAATTATAATTACGTTTAATATAATTTAGCTTTAAATTATATAGATTAAGAGAGTAATAGTAACTACTTAGAGTAAGGCTAAAAATAAACTAAATAGATTAGCTAACTAAGACGATTTACGTTTTTTAATAAGAATACTTACTTTTTAAAAAGAGGAGTTATATATTAAATAATAAATTATAAAGCTAGGATAAAAAGTATTAAAATAAAACAAAATAGTTAAAAAAGCTTTTTATAAGATTCCCCGCGCTATTAAAACTAATATAATATATAAAAAAAAAGATTAAAAAGTTTAGCTAATTAATAACGCGCCCTCTAATAGATCGATATTTAATAATAATTTTTACTAAAAGTTTAAAAAACTTAGAGAGGTTAGAAATACGCTACGAGACTAATTAGGCCTTTATAAAAATATTATTATACCTAAGTTCTTAGATATAAAACTAGGCTTTAGATTAATAAATAACTAACTCTAAGCCCTTTTTAAAGATTATAACTATTTCTTATTTTATAAATAAAATCTTTTTAAGTAAATACTCTTTAATTAAGAAAAAGTATTAATATAGAACTTTTTTAAATATAGCTATTTTAACCTTATAATCGCACTATTATAATTAATTAAAACTATATTTTATAAGGCTTAGTAAGTAAAAAGTATCCCGATTTTAAAAACTTTATTATTAAAAACTTTTAAAGTAATTTAAGAACGTATTACCTAGGGTATTATTAAAGAAAGCTATATTACGTATTAGAACCCCTAGTTCTTAATAAGGAAAAAGGACGGCGGTTTTTAACTAATTAACTCAATAACTAAAGTTAACGCCGTTATTTTTTAAAATACTTAGTAACTACTTAACGCTAACGAGTTTTTAAAGGAATTTATTATAAATTAACTTATCTCCTTTTTAAATTTCTTTTTTAATTATAATTAGATCTTTTTAAATAAAAAAAGCTATAATTTAACGACTTTTTTAACTCTACTCGGACTATATCAATACTATACCCTCTTAATAAAAGTAATAAATTTAGTAGCCTAATTTTATTAAATTATAACGCGTATTCTCTACGACTTAATTTTAAAATACTATAGCATTTTTATTAATAATATTATAATAAAAAGCCTACGATCCCGCTATAATAATAAATACTTAATTAACTATCCTAAGATCTAGCGATTTATTTATAAATACTTCTAGAATATTAATTAAGTCTTAGTTATTATTAAGCTAGCTAGTTATACTATTTCTAAAGTAAAGTTATAATAGTACTAGTTATTTATAATTATTATAAACTACTTTTATAGTATAGAAAGGAGATGGCCTAATTAAGCTAAAATCCTTAAGATCTTTAAATAAATAAAATACTTAAACGTCTTAGAAATTAGATCGTTTTTTAGTATTATTACTTTTTACTACTACTAAATTAAGTAATTCTTTTTTATAATAGCCCCGTTATACTCCTTATTTAATAAGAACTAATTTTTTAAATAGAGAGTATTATAAATCGAGGCTATAAAAACGTTTAAAGAGGCGATTATTATAGCCCTTATTTTAGTTTTTTTAAATTATAATACTAAGGCCGGATATATTATTTTTATAATAGACGCTAGTATTAAAAAATAAAGTAATATACTTAGTTAAATTATTAATAACGAGTGTATTATTATTTAATATAAGAGCGGGATATAGTACGGGCTAAAGCTTAATTATAACTTTAAAAAGCTCAAAATACGAAGCGTTCTAATAAGTTTAAAGCGTTTTTATAATTATTTATTTAGGATTAACTTTTTATTAAAAATTAATACCTAAGTCCTAGTTACTTAGATTAATAATATAGTAAATAACTTATTATTAATAATAATAATACGTTAGTTTTCTTAGATTAGATTTTTTAATTTTAAAATTAAGTATATTAATAAGAAAAAAAATACTATAGCGGATAGCTTTTTAAAAAAAAACCCCTAGCTAATTTAACTTAGTTAAAGTAGAGCTTAATAAGGATATTAAGGACTTTATTAACGTACGAGTCTTACGAATATAAGTTATAAAGAACTTTTTTATTATAGTACATAGTCGTAGTAACGCTATTATTAATTAGATATAAAAAATAGATATTCTAGTTAATATACTAGTACTAAACAAATAATAATCGGATTTTTTAAAGTAAATTACCTATTCTTTTTTTATTTTAAAAAAGTTAATTAGTATGCCCTTTAATTAGTTTAGATATTTTAAGTAGACGGTAATATAATTTATTATATAAAATAAACTTCTATTTTAACGGAGGATAAAGACTTATCCCTAACCTACTTAAGTAATTAATAATAAGCGCCGCTAAGTAAACTTGATTAATAAAGTATATAATAAGTCTAAATATAGAGGATAAGAGGCTATATATTTCTATTTTATAGAGCAATATTACTAACTAGGAATATACGCTTAGACTTAAGAACTAATTATAACTTATAAAGCTTATTAAAAAACTAGATTACGATACTTTAATAACCCCTATATATTTATAGTTCCGATTTACGAACCTTTTTTTAGAGTTTATTTAAATATTTAATATATAAGTAAATAAAAAGTCGTTAAGGTGCGTTATAAATTTATAAAATATCTAAAAGTGCGGATTATAATAAACGCTATATTAAAAAATATTATAAAGTTTATTTAAAAAGATATTATTTATTATTATAAGATCTATAGTACTCTAATTATTAATAAGGGACGAGAGAATATAGGCGCTATAACATAGCTTAATTAACGATATAGTATTTAATAAAAAGTTATATTAGCTTATAACCTTCGTACTAACGGGCTTTTTAGAAAAGGTTATTAACCTATTACGTATATACTTCGTATTTAGTAAGATTAAAAAAAAAGATATTAAACTTATATTTATTACGGCCCTTTTTATAAATAAGATAATTATTTAAATATTATTAAGTTATATATCGTTCTATTTTATTTATAATTATTATATAACGACCCTAATTAAGAAAAGAACGGTAACTTAGAGAGTACTTAATTAAGAAAATATATATATAACGGATTAGGAAATTTAAACCCGATTATAAGCTTTTATCTTTTTAATAAATAACTAAGAAGCTATAACTAATAAAGTTACTTAATACTAAGTTTAAAACTACGACTAGTTTAACTATTTATACTCCTTTTAATTAATAAAGTTATAAACTAATAATCTAATTCTCATTTTTAATATTTTATAAAAAAACGATATATTAATTTTTAAAAAACTCGAGTATTATTAATAAAGACCTTTTTATATTTACTTAACTACTTTAAACGGATCGTTATATTAACTAAAAACGCTTATTAATAAACTAATTATAAAGGTTATTTATATTAGTAATTAATTTAAAAAGTTCTTAAAATTTTTAAAAAGCCTTTACTTATTACTTAATAAGTCTAATTTTTATAATAATTTTATTTTTAGCTAAGCTAATTTCTTATTTTTATAAAATAATATAATTAAGGTTATAATTCTATTTCTTAATTATAATAATAATATAATAAACTCTAAAGACGAGGATACTTAATTACTTATTAAGTAAACTTAATTATAAATAAAAGCCTCTTAAAAGGGGTAAATTACCTCTTATTATTACTAATCCCTAGTATAAGCTACGAGTTTTTATTTATTAAATATTATTTTATAAAAATATTATTAAATTTTATTAATTTCTTTAGTTATCTTTTTACCTAGATCCGGGATAAAAATATAAAAAAACGATAAAAAAAGAAGAATTATTTTTTAGTTATTATAATTAAAAACCTAATGATTTTATTTATTAATTATATAATCGTATTAAAAAACCCTACCCCTCTTTTTAAATATTTAAGCTTAGTTCTTTATTTAATTAAGCTTATTTAGTATTTAGCTTAGCTTATATAACTTTTTACTCTACTTATTTTATTTTAATATATTAATAACTTTTATAAATTATAAATATATAGTTTTTAATAAGGTACGTTAGAGGGGCGTCCTTAAGAATAGAATCGTACTTATCCTCTTTAGTCTTAATAATATTAATTTAGTTAAAAACTATATAAATTAAAATCTTAACTTTTTTAATATTAATTAGGATTAGAGATACTACTTTATTACTACTTATTATATAACGATAATAATAACCTTATTTAAAGTCGGCTCTAAACTAACTAATAGCTTACTAGTCGTTACTCTTTTTAAAGTAATATTTCTTATTTTTAGAATATATATAATTATTATATTAATCGTTAAAATAATTTAAAAAAAAACATACTTAAAATAAGGGACTATTTTTTTAACTAGCTCCTTAGTATTAGAACTAATATATTTTTAAAAAGACCGTATATAATGGTTATAAAATATAGTATTTTAAATACTATAAACTGAAATAAGTAAAAAATTAATAATAAAGGTTCGTTTACTTAACTACTAAGATAAAAAGCTAAAATAATTAGTATATTTATAACTAATAAAAACCTAACGGCTCTATAAAAATAATCTACTTATAATACCTAAATTATAAACGTACTTTTTAATAATATTTTAATTTAGAATTAATTATTAAAATTTCTAAGCTATTTCTCTTTTAATATACTTATTAACCTAAGGATTTATAATATAAAATTTAATATAAAGCTCTCTAGCTAATTTAAAAAAAAATTAACTAACTAGTAGTTTTAAAAATTTAAAAAGAAAGAACGTTAGATTAAGATAAGAATTAAAAAGATTAAATAGAGTAGTACTTATTATAGTCTATTTTTTATTAACTTCTTAGAACTTATAGCCTTAAGTTTTTTAAAAATAGACCTTTTTAAGAGTAGAGGAGGAATATTACTAAGGCCGGATGTTATAATAAGTAGTTTTAATAATTTAATACGCGTTATTAATAACTAAAGTATTAGATATAATAAGTAAATAAATTATATTATTAAAAAAAAAAAGAGATTAAATAAAAAAGGATAATTATAATTAAGAAGCTATTATTTAAAAAAAAAATAAAAAGGAATAAAGGAATTAAAAAAGGGCTTCTATATACCCCCCCCCTTAGACCCGGGGTATTAAAAAGGAAAGTATTATAAACCTCTTAGCTAATTAACGCTAAATTATAACTATTATATAAAAAAAAAAGAGTAAATTATAGGATCGGGGCCTTCTTATTATTCGTAATATAGCGCTTTCTTTTTTAATTAGTAGAGGCTGCCTTCGTAATTAATATAAAAAAGTAGCTTCTTATTTAGCTACTTAATTTTTTTTTTCTTTCTTTAACTACTTTTTTATAACTACTATTAATTAAACCTTTTTTAATTTTTATTTTTTAATTTACTATATAAATACTAACTTAGTTATTTATAATAGCCTCCTTATTTTTTATTTTTTTTTTAAACTAGATAATAAAAAGGATATAACGCGAATTTAAGGCCTAATTATAATAAAGAACTTTAAAAACGATACTAAATACTGAATAAGAAAGTAGAATCTAAATAGATATATTATTTTTAATAAGACTAACCCTAGGACTATAATAAATACTAAGAACTCTTAGTTTATTAATTTTAATATAAACTACTAATATAAAGTATATACTAATTATTATCCGAACCTAGTACTTAAACGAACTAGTTTTTTCTAAATAATCCTAACCCTTTATAAATTCGATTTTTTTAATTAGCTCGGTATAAAGGACGCACTTCCCTTTTTTAATTAGTACCCCGAGGCTTTTAAAAGTTTAGAAAACTAAAAAACTTAAATAAGTTAAACTTATTATAAAATAATAAAGATCCTAACTAATTATTATAATTTTTAAGAACGTTTATTATATAAAAACTAAATTTGAAATATAAGATTAGATTTATAATAAAAATTATAATATAAGACCTCGCTCTAGTACGTAATATAGTTATAATTAAAAAGGGATAGGAGAGTACTTTTAAACTAAATAAAACCCCTACTCTAAACCCTTAAACTTAAGAAATTATATAAAAAGTTTGGACTTTAGTATACTTAATAATTTTCCTTTTTTATATTAATAATCTAGGCTATTTTATAAAAATAATTATTAATTAATAAGATAGTATAGTTTATTAATACGATTTAATATAAGCTCTTAAGTATTTAAAGAGGATATTTATTAATAATATCTAAATACTAAAAGCTTTTTATAACTAAATTAATACGCTTTTTTATATTTAATAACTAATTAATATAAGCGCTTACGTAGTCCTTATAGTATAATAACTAAGTAAATAAGAATATAGTTTATATATACTTAAATAGTTTCGTAATACGGTTTAATATAGCTAGCTTAACCTAATTTATAATACGTATTAAATAACTTATAAATACCTTAGACCGTTTAATAATAAGCTCTACGTAACTTAAATTTAATATATTAATTACGAGTTCTAATACGATAGTTATTATTTTTTTAATATAATAAAACCTCTTTCAAAAAGGTCCTTTAAAAAAATAATATATAATTAAGATTTTAAAAATAGGCCCTATACTAACTTAAATAACTCTAACTATACTATAACTAATGCCCCTAAGGCGCTAACTTTTTAAAAATCCGGTTTTTATTTACTTAGCTTTAGATTTATTAACTAAGATCTAAGAATTTATAAGTTACGTAATTACGGTTATTATACTCTTATTAATTTTATATATTTTAAAAAAATAAATAGAATAATTAAAAACTTTAAATAAGAACTTATTATTTTTAAAAAATTATTTTTATTATTTCGATTTTTAAAAATACTAAAAAATATTTAAAGATTTATAATAAGTAGCGACCTTAATTAAACTCTATAAGTAATTAAACTAATAAAAGCTATTAATTAATATTTAAATATTATTATTAATAATTAACTTATATACTTAATTAATATTCTTAAGACTTATTAAGTTACGAAGTTTTTATTAAATATATTATTATTTAAGTTATAATTATATTTTAACCTAGTTCTTAATAAAGCTAGTCTAAGTAACTAAGGAAGTAATCTTTTAAATACTCTAGTTAGGGGCGGGGATAGTCTTATTATAAAAACTCTAATTAAAATACTGAGGGTTTAGTTAAAATAAGAGGCTATAAAGTATATACTCTCTAAGTACGATCGGGCTATATAAAAAAATAATAAACGTTAATATCAAGAGCTAGCTAAGTTTTATTAAGATTTTTTATAATATTATAATATATATAAAAATAAAGTTAATATTAATAAGAATATAAGGGAATTATAAGTTAATTAGTACGATAATCCGATTATAAAAGTTATATATATAACTCTAGCTTATACTCTTTAAATATTATTATTAATAAAAATAGCTAAGGAGAATTAGGTTAATAAAAGTTAAGATTAGGAGATTATTAAAGAGGAATAAGATAAGAACTAAATAAAATTAGTAAAAAAAGTAGTAAAAATAAAAGAAATAAAAAAGTAATTATAAAAAAGAAGGGTAAGTAGAGGGTTTAATATAATTAATTATATATAGTAATTAGGACTAATTTAAAATAATTTCTTTTTATAAAGGATTAAAAAAAAAATTAGGGAACGATTAGAATAAGGTAAAGTAATTAGTCCTAATAATTCTTTTTTAAAGCTAATTAAGTATAAGGATTTATAAAAGAGCTAATTAAAAAAAATATAAAAAAAAGGGCCCCGATTAAGGAGAGGAGCTTAGTAGTACGGATTTTTATTTTAAAAATATATATACCCTTTTAAAATCGAACTAAAGCTTTTTTAATAATTTATTTTTAAATATAATAATATAAAATAATTAGGAACTCTACCCTTCTAATCCGGCTAATACTACCCTCTTTCCTCGGTCGTAACTCCGTTAATTAAGGCCGTATTAACCTAATTAAAGGAGGTATTTTATATTACTTTTATAAGTATTAGTAGTTTTTCTAAAGTACCGTACCGCAAGAGTCCCTTATACCCTATACATTTTTAATATATTTATTAATAATAATAAATATAGGGTCCCTAGGTTACCTTATTACCCTATTTACCCCTATAGCTATCCTCTATTTAAAACAAAGCGTCTTTTTAAACTATAACCTCTTATTATACTCTAAATAACTAATCCTCCTCTCTTTTTATAACTAAAATCCTAAACTTACTAATTCTTAGTAATTTAAATAAACTTAAGATACCTTTTTTAACTAAGTTAATAACTTTATAAGAACTAATAAATTTCATATTATAAAATAAAATAAATATAAAGCTTAAGGCCGAATTATTTAATATACTTTTTAATATAATCGGTTCAATAAGCCTAGGCCTATATAAAGCGCTAGTATTTAATAATATAAGTCTTATAAATATAGTTATAAATAATAAGTTATTACTAAGGTTCGAGAGAAAGATAAGTAACTATTACGTTATTATCTAAACCTCTAATATAAATAGTATAATTATAGCCCTAGTTTTAAAACCTCTATATACTCTTTATATAATAAGCTTATTAAAATAGTTAAGAATATTATTAAAACTATAAGCTAACTAGTTAGGATTTAGGCTTATAATATACGTATTATTATTTAAAAGTAGTTCTTAAAGTCTTTATTTATATAACGAGATATTTATAACGCTAGGGCTCGTATAAACTAAATAAAACTAGCTAAATACTCGCTAATTATAGCGTTAATTAAGCTATTTAATAGGTAAGATATCCTATACGTAGTAAAATAGGTAAATAACGAGCTAAACCGCCTTATTAACCTTATTTAGACCTTTTTTTACTATTTTTAAATATAAAAACGATTCCCTAAGGTAATTAGCTTTAATAATACTTATAATACTAATCGCTTTAAGCTCCCTCTTTTTTAAGTTACTAAGTAGACCTACCTTAGATCTATTTATAATACTACTTTTAGCCTTATTAATAACGAGAGACTAGAGAGTTTTTAGTTTTTCTTAGTAAGTATCCGTTAACTTATAAACTAATACTTAATCTATTACCTTATTATTATTATTATTATAAATTATAATAAGTAAATAAAGGTTATATTAAACGAGTAGTTCGCGGACGTTTAGTAATAACTTTATATTTATTATATTAACTCTAACGTTATACTTAGGGCTAAGTAGAAGTAAGTTAAGGACCGTAGTTATAATAATAATAATAATAATAAGTTTAATAATAAGGGATATTAGTTATTAATATAAATAATAGCTATACTAAGTAATAAGAATAAGGCCTATATTAATATACTTATTAATAAGCCCCCCCCTTATACGTATCGTAGGGTCTTTATAATATAAAAGCTTATTATTTTTACTAAAACTAAGTATATTTTTAAAAAAGCCTAGACTAAGCTTTATAAAGAGTTTAATAACTAACGCCTAATCTTTTAGTACTTCTATATAATATACCTATTTTTAAGAGTATAGTAGGCCCGATATTTTATTTAAAAATATTAGAATTTTAGTACTTATATTACCTCTAGTACTAAGTTAAATAATCATAATATTAAGGGTTATTTCTTAAATAGTCTTAGTTACTTATATCGGCTTATTAACGTTATATAAAATATAATTAGTAATTAAAAATTATACTTTTACTAAGCTTATATAGAGGACGAGGTACTTATAAGCCGGGAGTATATAAATACTTACTTTAAGTACCTAAGTAAACTTTAAATAATACTTTTTTTAAAATATTTTATTTTAATTAGAATATAAGGCCGGTTTATAAAAAAGGTAATACTATTTAATAAGAAGCTATTCCTAGACCCCCTTAGATCTTATAGTTTAGATTATACTATTTTAATTAAGCTAAGTATCTTATACTATTATAAAATCTACTTTAAAATATTAAATTTAGCTATTTTTAATAAATAAGAAGTATACTCTTAGTAGCGTTTTTAAAAAACGTTTTTTATAAATTTATATTATTGAATCCTCGACCTTAAGATTATTATATCTTTTTATAGCAAGCTAAAGAACATAATATAGCCTATTTTATTATAACTAGCTTTATTTAAAAGAGGCTAGTTAGCTAGTTAAGCTCGTACTACTTATAATAACTAAGGTATAAATAATAAAGAATAAGGTTACTTACTTAAGGATAAGAATAAGTTAACGTTAATTAGGCTTATAAAAAAGATAAGTTAGCTAAGTTAAAGCTAGATATTAAGCTTATTTTAATAATAAATAAGGAGCTAGTTTAGCGTTCTTAATAAGAAGAGGATAATAGGGAATTATATAAATAAATAGCTAATATAGCTTAGTATTTAGAGGAAACGGAGCTAGTAAAGAATAGTTTATAATAATAATAAATTATTATAACTACGTTAAAAGAGGTAGTTAAGCGGACGTTATTATAATTTACTTTTTATATATTTTAAATATATAATAAAAAGAAGCCTTACTTATTTAAAATTTATAAAAGCTTATATTACTAACTTATTTAAGATTTATAAATCTTAAATAAGTAATATAGTAGTTCTAAATAAGTACGTAGGTTATAATAGTATTCTTATTTTTAAAAATCTTAAACTAGATCTTAAGTTAGAAAGAATAGTAAGAATAGCTATATTAATATAGTTACCCTTATTACTTTTATAAAGAGGTACTATTTTTTTAGACTAATTAAAAAGTAGAATAGCGACGCTAGTATAAGAGCGACACCGGTATATTAATTTATAACGCCGGTATATTGATTCCCTAAAATAAGTAATATATTTTATATAATAAGAAAAAAGCCGATTACGTACTTATAACTTAATTATAAAAAGAGAGTATAATTATAACGACTAGGAGACCTTTTAAAGAATTAGACCTAGTAAAAGTAGAGATACTACGTAATCGAGGGGTCTATTAATTTATCCTTTACGATTTAGTTAAATATATAAATTTACGTATTTTTGAATTACGTATAGTTCGAGAAATAAAAAAAAAGGGCACCCTATAGCTATATAAAAAATCGAAGTACGTTATATAAGAGTATATCGATATTAAGAAGGCGATATTACTTACCTAGTTACTTACGGTTTAATAATATAGCTAGTACCTTATAATAGTACTAATAATATCGCTATAAAAAAAAGGGTACTAGATCTAAAGTTATAAGATTATATAAGCGTATACTTAATTAGTACCTAGGCTTATAAAAAAGATCCTCGCTTACTTTTTAAAAAAAGTCATTAATAAGTATTTAAAAAGTACGATTATCGAAGTATTTAAGCTATTATATAGCCTCGCTAAATCGGGTACTTATTAATAAATAACGTATTACGATTTTTATATTAACAAATTATTAATAATTATATTAATATATAATCCTTATTTCCTAATCTTAGCGTATATAAATAACCCCTTTAGTATTATAAGGATATAAATAAATAATACCCTAAGTTTATTAAATATTAAGTTTATAAAAAAAGGAGGATAAAGAGCTTTATAAAGCTAAATTTATAGCTAAATTAAAAAAGATTCTAATATTAAAATCCTTATTAGCGTTTAATAAAGGGATTTTAATAATTAAGGAGAATAATATAGTATTTTAATAAAAAGGGTAAAATAAGAAAATTACCCTCGTTAATCTAAAATCCCCTAATTATAAAAAATAATATAGGGCTAAGTTCGCCCGAGGGGTATATATTATAAGTATTTATTAGCCCGAGGCTATTTTTAACTATACTAAAGCTACGTAAGTTATAGAGCTTATAAAGCCCCCCGACGGAGTAATCCGCCGGGGCCGTACCGTGTATTACGTATTAGGGAAAACTAGGTATATTACGCTCCATACCTAACTACTAACTAAAACTCCTAACCTTTTGCCGCCCGTTTATAGGGCGAGCTTTACCCACTCTAATATATATAAGACCTCCTAGTACTAGCTTATATAAGTAGCTAGGTCTATTATTATCTCTTTTTTTATATAAGTATTATCGTTACTTAGGGGGCCCCGTAGGAGCTATTTAAGGCGCTTATTTATTACCCTAACTCTATATACCTCTAGCTTATTTATTATAGCTATTATAGCTAGGCTAGTATTAATATACTAGATTTTAATATTTATATTAGCCTAGCTATTTATAGCGCTTATAATATTACTTAAATAAATTCCATATTACTAAAAAGTACTTTATTACTTCTTAAGCATACTTATATTAGCTACGATAGCTATAGCGTCGAGCTAGCCGAGGGTACTTAGCCCGAGAGGGGTAGACTTATTAACAAGCATCTTTAGCTTACTAATTATTAACTATATACTAAAAATAGAATAAGTTCTTATCGAGGTAGTAGTTTATATATTAATAAGTTTATTTAGTAAGTTTATTTAGTAAGTTTATTTAGTAATTTTATTTAGTAAATTTATTTAGTAAATTTGTTTAGTTTAAATAGAGAGCAGCTTTAAGTAATATTAAAAATAACAAGGATAAAAAGAATCTTTATAAGCTTTAAAGAGTAGTAAATATTAGCCTATTTAGCCCTTTTTTTAAAAACCTCTATATCGCTATTAAAGTTTAGAACCTCTATAGTTAAGGGCTACCCCCGACTATTATAGCCGACTATTATAGCTAATTATTATAACTAACTATTATAGCTAATTATTATAACTAACCTTTGTTATTAACCTTTTTAGCCGGCGCCGCTACCGAAAAGGGTAGCTTACCTATTCCGAATTAAATAGCGGTTTTCGTATTAAAATTACTATATTACGTTAAGCGCGTACTTAGGATATATTACGCGTATTATATAGTTAAAAAGTGTACTATATTATATAATTTTTCTTAAAAGCGTAATCCCGTTAAGGTCGATCTTTTGTACTTATAAAGCCGGAAAAAAACCACTATATAGAGCTTATAAAGAGCGATTTTAATACCCTTAATTGACGATTATAATAATAATAAGAGAATTAAAACCGAGGTCTCGTTTATTAACTTATTAAGCTTATTTTAATAAGGCTTTACGTATTTATTAATAGGTTATTTATAAACAATACTAACCTAACTTTATAATTGGGGTATATTATTATCCTCGTTAATAAGAACCTTAGTAAAGATAAATTTATAATCCGGAGTAATATTATTCATTATTTATTAATAAAAAGTAAGCGAATTATACGTAGCGTACTCGTGTCTAAAGTTTATAATATAATTAATAACGTTAACTTTACTTATATAATTTTAACTATTTTTAAGAAAATTATAAATTAACTTAACTTTTTTATATTCCCTATAATTATTTATACCGATTCGTACTCGCTATATAAGTACCTCGTTAAGCTAAGTATTATAAAGAGAAAGAGGTTTATAATAAATATTATAGCCCTTAAGTAGTTATATAAACGACGAGAGATTTTTAAGATTTATTAAATTAATAATAATAATAACCTCGCTAATGCTTTTATAAAAATAGTACTTAATAAGGGGTTAAAGTAATTTATTAATAAGGGAAAAATAATAATATAAATAAAAAAATAAGTTATATAAAAAAAATAAAAAAAAGGGGTAAAAGGAAACGACTTAGTAAAAGGGCCCGAGGTTAAATTAAACTTCTAATTATAATAATAATAATAATTAAATTAATAAAAAAGAAAGTTAGTATTAGATTAGAAATCTAATTTAACTTTAATATATAGCCGAGGCTACGTAGGGGCTAATAAGGGGCCCTATTTATAATTATTATAAACTACTTAACTTATAGTTAGAACCTCTTTTTTATACCTTACGTAGTATATTAAAATAGTTTAATTAACCTACTTTGTTAACCCACGGTTCGAACTAATCGACCACTAT
This sequence comes from Colletotrichum cuscutae, assembly GCA_030869315.1. Taxonomy (NCBI): domain Eukaryota; kingdom Fungi; phylum Ascomycota; class Sordariomycetes; order Glomerellales; family Glomerellaceae; genus Colletotrichum; species Colletotrichum cuscutae. The sequence continues at coordinate 209,547 of MPDP01000005.1, forward strand.
CCCTGTGATAGTGATACTAATAATTAGCCTCTCTGGACGCTCAATTACTAACATCGTGCAGAGATCTTCCGAAGCGGCAGAGTCGGTTACCGGATTAGACGCCAAGATACTGAATGAAGACGAGGTAAACAGGATGGCCACCACTTTCGCCGAATTTGATCCGATACTATGCTGTCTCCAGATTTGCGACCCAGTCCTCTGCTTTCCAATGACTCATGGAGGAACAGGTGATTTTGTAACCTTAGGAAGATCCAACCGCAAGTCAATTAATAGATCGGGAGGATGAAGTAGATGAACTATGCGGGGTGCATGTGCAACTGTATAGCTTTCGGCAATGAAATAACCCTAGCGAGCCACCGTTCCAGCGTGGTGTTCGACAGTGTGTCAAAATACTTTTTGATTTAGCCGGATGCATGAGATGGGCACTCTGGGCCAAGCGGAGCGGGCCGCCTGTCAAGCACGTTGCGCCTCTATTCCATTATTAGTTCGGGAATCGGCTAAAACATAGTTGTTTATAAGCTTAAGCGGCTCTCATCTACTTAAGCGATCTATTGCAATTGGTCGATCATTCAATCATGAAAGCCATGCTCCATGATTCTTGATCATTGTCACCAGACCTGGCCTGTCTTGCTCTGCGCGTTCCTGCGACGACTTTCAGTGGTATCAGGGGCTGCATGCCTTTAGGACTCGATGTAGAGACTGAATGCGGGGAAGAACTTCCCTACACAGAAGTAAATCGATCATTCCTTGCATCATGATGCTATCTGACAGGCAGATCATTTAACCGAAGTTTGTGTTAAGTCGGAACACCCCCATTCGGCCACCCCCCTTCGGCCCCCCCCCCCCCCCCCCCCCCCCCCCCCCCCCCCCCCCCCCCCCCCCCCCCCCCCCCCCCCCCCCCCCCCATTCGGCTACCCCAAAAATCCCTCCTAGCTACCCTAATTAAAATCCTACCCTTAACCTATAAATAACTATAATAATTATAATTATTATCTAAATATATTTATTTTTGGTATATATATTTTTTATTATATTATAATATCGTATATTAAAAATAAAGTTATTCGAGCGCTCAAAGTAATTAAAAGTAGCACTTTAGTTAAAAGGGCCTCGATTAAGTTCTGGTTTCAAGAACTATACTTCGGAATTATGAATAAGGTTAATAAATTAGGGTAATCGCTTTTATAAACTAATAAAGGCTTCTCTCTTAGTAAAAAGAATTAGCTAGCTAAATAGATTCGTATTTAGTATATTTTAAAAATTATACTAATTTATAAATAAGTTAAAGAATTTACTAAGTAAGTTTTATAAGCCTAGGGGGATAATTATTTTCTTAAAAAAATAGATAAATACTTTTTAAAGTAGAACTTATTTATTAAAGTCTAGAGAAGTCGTCCTATAAATTTAAAGCGTATTAATAACGTAATTACTAAAGTAATTAGGCGCTAGTTCTAATTACTTAATATATTAAAGATTAAGGATATTAAATAGGTTAATGAATATAATATAAATAAAATTAAGATTCTTAAGGATAAGGGATTTAATAAGCTAGTCTTAAGTATAGCTAAGACTAATATAGTACGAAAAAAAGAGCTTAAATTACGTTCCTAGATCTCTATTATTAAGTATATTTTTACTAGTAGTATAGCTATTAAACTACTACTAATTTATAAAGGAAAGTTAGTTCAATAAGAATAGTTCTCTTTTAATTTTCAAAAGCTTAATAGTTAAAAGTTTATAGTAATAAATAATAAGTAGACTATGGACTAAACTACCCTTATATAATTAAAAATAGTCTTTTTATTATAAACTAAGCCCCCCCTAACTAAGAGACCTAACTTATAACTAGAGCCTCGATTATTAATTTTAAATAGGCATAGGAGTTATATAATAATAAAATTTATATAAAAGTACTATATTAATAACGTTTACTTATTATTCTTATTACTATATACTTCTTATATCCTCTAGTTATTAAATATAACTATCTTTAGTTTTATTAAAACGTACTATAAAAAAGAGCTTAGTAAACAAAATATAATAAATAATTTTGTTATTATTAAAAAGTGGTACTTTTTAACTTATTATATAATAGCTCGTTTATTTAGTTTAACGAGGGATAATATATAAAGTAGTTAGAAAGTACTTAGTTTATAACTACTTAATATAATTATATTTCTAAGTAATCCTATAGTATTATTTAGCTTAGCTATATTATTAAATAATATTACTAATACTAAGTAAATACTTATTAATATTACTAAAGTCGTTAACTAAACCTCTATAGCGTTTATTATTAATTAGTTAATTTTTAAAAAAGTTAGTAATTTTTATAAGTAATCAAAACTGTTTATAAAGCTTAGTCCTAACTATAATACTTAACGTGTACTTTTTTATAAAGTTAAAAAAGCTTTTAGTAAAAAGTCCTTTTTATTAGCTTTATTTTAATAATAAGTTCGAGTTTTAAAGATTAGAGTTAAGCGCATAGCTCTTAAAAAAAGAAATATTTAAATAGACTTAAATACTAAGTTCGCTAATATTAAGAATATAAAAAGGGCTTAAAAAGACGCTAGCGAGCGTTTAATTAGTCCTAGTTAAATTATAAAGACTAAATTACTTAGTAAGAATAGTAGTTATATTATAGTAGTAGTAAAAAGTAGTTAATTAATTAACTATAGTTAGTAGCGATATTCCTGGACCTACTTTTGATGGGGTGGCCGAATGGGGGTGTTCCGACTTACTGCGTTATGCATTTCAATAGTGGGAGTGAAGCTCGGCAAGGCAGAATGGTGAAGCCACTTGCTGAAATGCTGGGCAACATGTGATATGACCTCGTCTTTCTCAAACCTACAGTAATTCTCATGAAGTATATAGTTTAACAACTAGACCACACCCGCTTTGTCTGAGCTGTCAATACACCTCTTCATCGCCTCGAGTATCTTGTTACTTTCCAACTCTTTCCAAATGATCCCTCACTTGGGCCGTTTGGTCCTAGGACTTTCTCTCAGTTTTTGGGCAGCTCTAGTAGCAGCTGATAACTCAACATTCTACAACCCAGTCCTACCCGGCTGGCACTCCGATCCATCATGTGTCCACGTTGATGGCACCTTCTACTGCGTCACCTCAAGTTTCATCACTTTCCCTGGTCTACCAATATATGCCTCCCAAGACCTGCTCAACTGGAAGTTGATAAGTCATGTTTGGAATCGACAAAGTCAAATGCCCAACGTTACACAACAAACCAAAGGCATGGCAAATGATGCCTTTCAATAGGCCATTGAACTTCTTGAATCTTCACTAACGTTCAACTCAAAGGACAACAAGAAGGCTTCTACGCCGCAACTATTCGGCATCATGATGGCGAGTTCTGGCTGGTGTGCGAGTACCTCGGCCTGCCCGACGGAATGCTGGGGACAGTCTTCAAAACGAGCGATCCATTCGACGCAGCTAGCTGGAGCGACCCTTACACATTTCTGACTCCCAACGGAGACTTAGATCTTTTCTGGGACGACGACGGAAAAATGTATATCCCGGGAGGCGGGCACGTCCTCCTCGACGTCGACCTCGAGACGGGGACGGTTGTCAATAACACATTTCTCTGGGCCGGCACCGGAGGCGTGTGGCCCGAAGGTCCTCACATTTACCGCCAAGATGGCTGGTACTACATCTCTGCCGCCGAGGGTGGGACTGAGACTGGGCATTACCAGGTCATGGCTCGATCTTCCAGTCTGACGGGCCCGTATGAGCCGTGCCCGTACAACCCGGTCTTGACCAACAAGGATACCGATGAATATTTTCAGGTAAGCAAGCCATGTTTCATGTACAGCAGCCGCTGTCCATCTCTAATTTTGGGATAATAGACAATCGGCCATGCAGATCTTTTCCAAGACTCTGAGGAAAACTGGTGGGGTATCGCGCTAGCTACTCGATCTGGCCCAGAATGGAGAATCTATCCCATGGGCCGCGAAACAGTCCTGTACCCAGTCACCTGGCGAGAAGGTGAGTGGCCGTTACTGGAACCCGTCAGAGGCAAGATGTCGGGTTGGCAAATGCCACCAGCATCTAGAGACCTTCCGGGAGACGGTCCGTTCAACTCGGACCCCGACGCGTACGACTTTACGACACTGAGCAGTATTCCTCGGAATCTCATTCACTGGAGGGTTCCAGCTGAAGGCGCCTTTTCGATTGATAGCTCGAGGGGCCTCCGTATCGTGCCTAGCCGCGCGAACCTCACGGGCGATAATGTGGATCTGGATGGCCGTTCGGGGCTATCTCAGCGCTTATACCCAAACAAACAAATCAAATATGAGGTTCGTATTTAATTATTTAACTCATTTTTTGCGCTATACTTGATTGTTTAATAAATAATTAATAGGTTTAACTAATTTCTTAGTTAGGAATTAAATAAAACTATTATAAAAGTCCTTATAGTACTAACTTATAAACTTTATTTTAATTAGCTTTTTTAATTATAAAATTAACTTCTTATTTTTATAGTACCACTACGAAGCTAGTTCTTAAGATATTAAACCTTTTTTAGCGTAAAGGATCTTATTAATAATTACTATAAGGTTAAAATTAACTTCGCGAGGCTAAATATCCTCTCGTAATTAATTATTATTATAGGGATTATAAAAATATTAAATATAAGCTTACTTAACGTTAAATAGGTTAGCTAATAGTTAATTTATTATTAAATTAGGTTAAGGACTAGCTAAGGGATAATTTATAAGTAATATTAATTAAGCTTAGGCACGTAGTTAATTATTATTTTTATTATTTAAAATATTAACTATTACTAGTACTACGAGTTTTTTATAATACTTTTCAAAATCGTAAGAGTAATAAAAATAGCTTATAACTATTATAGCGAAAGAGAAGGACTTAGATAACGAGGAAGAGGAGTATATACTATTTTTATTAATAATTATAAAGTCCTTTTTCATATCAAATAGCTAGTAACTTTACTCGGGCATATCCTACTACTTTTCTAGTTATTTTAATCCTTACTTAGGGTAAGACATAACTACTATAGTATAAAGTAGAGAGTTACCTAACTTAGTATAATACTTAATAAGGACTTACTAAGTATTAATAACTAATAGTTAGAAATATCCTCGCGAGTTAAAATTATTACTAAAAAATAGCTTTACCCGCTCTCTAAGTATATACTTAAACTAAATATAATAAGAGATACTACTTAAAACTAGAGGTTAAAAAAGAGGTTAAAATATAAATTAATAATAGGCTAATTACTAACGAGGTAGTATTACTTATATTAATTACGATTACGACGCTACGATCTAAGAAGCTATGAGATTTATTTTTTTTAAAAAGGTTTATTATACAACTTCTTTTACTCCTCGAGATAATTAATAAAGTACTTAAGACTTATTATTATTTTTAATAAACGGCTATAACCGTCTCTTTTACCCTAGCTTTAGTATATTATTATTTAAAAATAAAGTAACTTAAGTACTACTTTTAACTCGGCTAGTAGCTACTAGTTATTATTATTAAAAACGTCCTCGATAGGGATCTATTATTTTAAATCTTTATAAGCTCGACTAGTTATTAAAAAGGTATAGATCTATTTTCTTTTTTATAAAAAGCGCTATATTATAAAGTATATTAAATTCTATTTTATATTATTATTAAGCGTTAATATAAGCTTTTATAATAACTCTTCGAAAAGAGTAAATATATCGTTCTTATTAATCTTATTATTAACTTTAAAAAAGGCTTTATATAGTGGTTTTTTTCCGGCTTTATAAGTATAAAAGATCGACCTTAACGGAATCACGCTTTTAAAAGAAATTATATAATACGATATACTTTTTAATTATATAATATATATAATATACCCTAAGTACGCGCTTAACGTAATATAGTAATTTCGATACGAAAATTATTATATAATTCAGAATAAATAAGCTACTTTTTTTATTATATAATAGCGCTAGTTAAAAAGGTTAATAATAGAGGTTAGCCGTAATAGTTAGCTATAATAGTCGGTTATAATAGTTAAAGGCGGCCCTTAACTATAGAGGTTCTAAACTTTAATAGCGACGTAGAGGTTTTTAAAAAAAAGGGCTAAAAAGGCTAATATTTAGCTACTCGTACTAGAGCTCGTAAAGATTCTTTTTATCCTTATTACTTTTAATATTACCTAAAGCTACTCTTTATTTAAACTAAATAAATTTATTAAATAAGCTTATTAAATAAACTTATTAAACGTACTTATTAATATATAAACTACTACCTCGTTAAGAACCTATTTTAAAAATGCCCCTTAATAGGTCCCCCCCTCTAGGGCTTAATAAATTAAGCCCCCTTAACGCCCTAGCTATCGTAACTAACGTAAATATACTTAAAAAGTAGCGTAGTACTTTTTAATAATATAGAATTTAGCTAAGTAATAATACGAACGCCGTAAATAGCCGGGCTAATACGGACGTTAAGATCTAGTATATTAACGTTAATTTAAAAATTATATTTTATAAAACTAGAAATCCCTTTAATATAAGCTATATTATAAATATAAAAGAATATATTAGGGGTTCTCTAACCCTTAATAAGAAGGAGTATATAATACGGGATCTAGCCGCTTATATAAGCTAGTATTAAGAGGTCTTATATACGTTAGAGTAGGTATAGCTCGCCCTCTAGATAGCTAGAACTTAGAGGACTTTACATAGCAGAAGGTCGGGAGTTTTAATTAGTAATTAAGTATAGAGCGTAATATACCTAGTTTTCTCTAATACGTAATACATAGTACGGCCCCGGCGGATTGCTCTATTAGATAAAAAGAAGGCTTTATATTATTAAAGTAATGAGCGAATAAATTTAATAACGTTCTAAAACTCATTAATAAGGCCCCTTATACGCTAGAGGTTAAGATTTTTTTAAAGTTATTTAGTACTAATTAATATATTTAATTCTTATTTAAATACTTTTTTATTATTACTAAATAGAAAGGCCCTACTAACGAGGTTAAAAATATAATCGTAGTACTTAATCCTCTAGTTAAAAATATTTTCCTAAGTATAAGTATAAAATAATATAAAATATAAGTAACCTAAGTAAGTATCGTTATTTAAGGTATTATTATAAATAACTACTCCGACTTAGTTACTTAATTCCTAGTCGTTTATTACTAATTTTATAATCTAAGTAATATTAGCCCTATTATAGGTACTATACTATTATCGTAGAGTAATAAAGTATTATATCTATTATTTAGTATAGTTTAGAAAGTAAATAAAGACGGTAATAATAGTATTTTACGTTAGTAAGGTCTATAAATTAAATAATAAGTAAACTTTTATTATTAACCTCCGGATCTCTACCTTAATTATATCTTTCTTCTTAATAAAGATCCTACTTAGCTCTTTCTTTATACTTCTATATAATAATAAGAGTTCGTTAATAATATTATGATCTAATTAAGAAAAGAGGGCCTAGAGGTAAAGATCTTAAAAAGTTATAAATAGGCTATTATTATTAATAATATACCCGATTATTAATTCCTTAATTCTTATTACCTAGCCCTTTGTTATAACCTAATATATATAACTAAGACCAGGGCCCGCGCCATAGGCTTATAATAGCTACAGTATACTATATATATAAAAATACGAAATATAAAATAACTCTTATAGAACAAAAGAACTATAAATAAGTTATATATAAATAAGAAACGGTAATTACGTAATAAAGTAATTACTATAATTATTCTAAATAAGCGCTCATTAGTATTTACTAAGCGATTACTTAACCAAAAAGAGTAATTATTAATAAAGGATATATTTATAGTCGGATTTATATATAAAATAGACTTAAGCCGGGCTTAAAAATAGACTTCTTATAGCTTTTTTAATAATTAACTTAGTATTAAATCTTATAATCGTTTTTAGCTATTTTTACTAAGAACCCCTTTTAAAAAAGACTACGATTAATTACTAAAGCCTTACTTACTTTACGACTTATAGATATAGCTTTAGAAAAACTATTTATAATTATAATACTATTTACTTAGTACTCGTAGCCTTAACTTCTATTAATATACTTATTATAACTAACTAGCTATAATACTTTAATTACTCTTATTTAATAAGTTTATTTTATAAAAACTAACTAAATAGTATAAACGATATCTTTTTATACTTTTATAAAGTTACTTACTCCGGGCTCCTCTACTTTATCTAAGTAGCCTACTTAAAGCCTAGCTAAGGAAATAAAAATAGTTCTAATAAATATTGACTTTAATAATAAAGTTATTTTTAAAAAAGAAACCTATGACTAACTTAAAAAAAGAGTTAAAAAAAGAGATATAAATATTACCAAAGTATAAATTATATATAATAAAACTATAAATAAGCTTTATAGCCTCAGAATTATAATCTAATAATTTAAAAACGGTCCTTAATATATTTAGGACTTAGAGAACGAAGTTATTTAACTTAGAGAATAAGAAGTAAATACTAATATTTAGCCTCTCTAAGGAGAAATTAATACTCTCCGAGCCGCTATTAATATTATTAAAACCCCTTTCTAAAGAAAATAATAAAAACTTAAACTTAACGTACTTATTATTTATAATAATACCTTAGGAACTCTTAAAAGATTTCGAATTTAAATTAAGAACTATTAAAACTTTTATTACTAAGATTTTATTAGCGAAACTGAGAAAGTTATATATTTATTTATATACTCTACTTTTGCTATCTACTCGGGCGGTTCTTAGTATTATTTATATAGTATTAATATATAGTATTAATATATAGTATTAATAAATACTCATACTATCTTATTAAACTACTTTTTTTAGATTTTTTAACTTTTTAACTTTCCCTCTTATAAAGTTTATAACTACGGATTATTAATAATAATATTAAGTACCTAACGCTACTACTTTATAAGCCTACTGCGTACTTAGCTAAGTTAACTATCTTTCTAAGTAATAGTAGCTTATAATAATAGTATCGAAAATACCCTCGTTACCGTTATTAAGAATAATATCGACCTTATAATATCTACCCTAAAACTTATATACTTTTAATTTTAACTCGTATATATATATATTTATTACTTCGTTTTTTTATTAAAATTAAAAACGCTACTTCCCTTACTATCTATTACTATTATACTATTACTATCGCTATTATTATTTAACTATTTACCTTAAGTATACTTTATTAAAATACTAAGACGTTAACTCGTTAACCCTTAGGGCTTTTTTAATAACTAGAAGTTCGATCCTATAAGTATTATACTAAACGACCCCGAGTTATAGAGAGACCGCTTTAATAAATACTATATTTATAATATTAATTTTTAAAAAATAGATAGATATATTAAAATAAGCGTCGCTCTTATTAATACCTTTTTAATATAATAAAGTAGTATAAATAAGCCTAGACTTAATAATATAATTAGGAGCTTAGAAAGAGCGTAGGCGAGCGTGTTAAATAGGAATATTAGGAAGAGGTTATTATTAGATAAGATAAGGGGAGAAAGTAAGGGGTAGTATTCGGCTATTAGGAAGGCGATTAATATGCTACTCAGTGACGGCTGCGGCCGGCTATAGTTAGTTATAAAGTTTTGTTAAAGTACGTAATAAAAACACTCGATACCCTTTGGGGTCCGGTCCGCCTCATTAGGGGCCATCTTCGCCTTTACGAGTAAGCTAGTTTATTAGGGTTAATATTAAGTATTTTTATTACGTACTTTAATAAAACTTTATAACTAACTATAGCCGGCCGTAGCCGTTATTAAATACTAACGATCATATTATAATATATTAATTACCCTCTAAATAACTAAAAACTACCCCCTACTTTCTACCTTTTTTAATAACACTAGATTCTTTTTTTAATCTTTTTTAATTTATTTTTATATAGCAATTTTAAAGTATTAATAATACTTAGGAGTTAGTTAAGTATTTCGAGGTTACTATATTATATAAACTAGGCGCTTATTAAAGTAATAGCTATATTAATATATATTTTTTTAATCTTTAAGTTAATAGTATTTAATTTGTATTCTTTAGAACGATCGTGCTATAGTTCGGGGTCTTTTAGTATAATACTTATAAGATTAAACTTCTAGCCCTTAAGGTATCCCTATAGATTAACGAGTTAGCGTCTTAGTATTTTAATAATATATATTTAAAATAAACGATTTAATAATAATAGCGATAGGGTAATAGTAATAAATAGTAAGGGAAGCGTTTTTTAACTTTAATAAAAGAAACGAGGTAACGAACTTGTGTATATATATAAGTTAAAGTTAAAAGTATAGTAAATATCGTAAGGTTAGTATTATTCTTAATAATAGTAACGAGGGTATCTCCGATACTATACTATTATAAGCTACTATTACTTAAAAAGGTAACTAACTTAGCTAAGTACGTAGTAGGCTTATAAGGTAGTAGCGTTAGGCGCTTAATACTATTGTTAATAATCCGTAATTATAAACTTTATAAAAAGGAAAGTTAAAAAAATAAAAAATTTAAAAAGAAAATAGTTTATTAAGATAGTAAGAGTATTTATTAATACTATATATTAATACTATATAAATGATATTAAGAACTGCCCGAGTAGCTAGTAAAAGTAGAATAAAAAAAATAAATAAAAGAAAAGATACTCGATATTAACCTTAATAAACTAGCTTGCTCGTAAAGGCGAAGATGGCCCCTAATGAGGCGGACCGGACCCTAAAGGGAGAAAGTTATATATATTAGAATAGGGTAGGGCGATTAGTCTTAGTAGTTCTTTGTTAAAGCTAATTAAGTATAGGGATTTATGGGAGAGCTAATTAGAGGAAAATATAAAGAGAAGGGCCCCGATTAAAAATAAAAGCTTAGTAATACGGATTTTTATTTTAATTATATATATACTTTTTAGGATTAAACTAGAGCTTTTTTAATAGTTTATTTTTAAACACGATAATATAAAATAATTAAAAACTCTACTTTCTTAATCTAGCTAATATTACCTTTTTTTCTTAGTTATAACTCCGTTAATTAAGGCCGTATTAACCTAATTAAAAGAGGTATTTTATATTATTTTTATAAATATTAGTAGTTTTTTTAAAGTACCGTACTACGAGAGTCCTTTATACCCTATACTTTTTTAATAATCTCCTTTTTTAAAAATCCTTTTTTTTTAAATAAGAGAATAAGTAAAAAAAAGCTTAACTTAATTAGAAATACTTTAAATAATTAATTAAGGAAAGCGGCGTAATAATTAAGATAAATACGAGTAATAAGACTTTAATTTAAAAAAAAAAAGTAATTAAATAATGAAGATACGAAGATAAAGACGTATAAAAAAGGGCTTTTTATTTAATAAGAGGGGGATACGATAGACCTTAATAAGCGAACGAGATAAATAAATAAAACAAAATATAAATACTTAAAACTAAATTAGGCCTAAATATAAACGCTATAATAATATAATAAAACGAACGATGAATTAGGATTGAAACTAATAAAATACCTTAACGAGTATAACTAGTTATTTAATTAGACTATTCTTTATTAATTAATATAACCTAAAGACTTAATAATAAACTTATTTAAAAATATAAATACGTCGGACTAAGGGTGCTTATAAAACTAGTTTTTAACTAAACTTATTAATAATTTTAATTAGTATTACCGTAGGCTTAATACGACGTCCGATTAAAACTCTAGTTATATATTTAATAAGGACTAAGAAGAACGGCTTAAATTATATTAATTAAGATAATAACTACGCTCTAGTTATTAGGACGGCTCCTCTTTTTTTTTAAACTCTATTTAAAATAAATAAACTAATATAAGATTATTAAAATTATAAATAAAATTAATAAACTATATTTTTAATAACTTCGGATTATAAATATAATAACTAATACGTTATTTTTGTTATTATTAGCGCTCCTTAGGACGTTTAATCGTACGAACTTAACCTTTTTATTTTAAATAGACTATTTACTAAACTAGTTTTTATAATTTATTAAAACTTATAAGCCGCGGAGTTATTTAATAATAAAAAAGCTACTCTTTTTAATAGATCTATTTATTAATCTAATTAAAAAAAGCTAATTATAGCTTAGGTCGGGATACATACTTTAATTAATACCTTCCTAAGTACTATTACTACCCAGATCTAAATAGCCACGCCTTAAACTAAGGGCCCTATCGAAGTACGAGTTAGGGGACGATATAAAGTAAGTTAGTTTATAACTAGAGAAGGGGAATTTTTATATTTTATAAATAAATAGAGATTAAACTAAAATATTAAAGAAAGTAGGTATATAGAGATTCTAATAATCCTAATAGTAAATAAATCGATATAGTATTAGTTTATTTTATAAAAATCTATATTTAAAAAGGGCTCGAGGGGTAACTCCTATTTTATAAAATTACTAACGACCTTAGTAATTAAAAAGATAAGTAGTTTATAAGTGTTAATTTAAATATTATAAAGAGGGTTATTAAATTCTTTTATTATTAAGGTATTTTACTAGCCTAAGTAATAGGATAAAGAGCTTATAAAACACTTATTATAATAGTTATTACTAACGAATTTATATTATAAAATTAGAATTAAGTTAACTAAGTAATAATAAAATACGACGACTTTAGTAAAAGGGTAAATTAACCGGACCTTTTATTAAAAATTACTAATAGTAATATATTAGCGCTTATTATAATAAGGGTTATAAAAGTTATATAAGAAGAGCGGCTATTAGCGATCTTATTAATCTTAGTAATTAGCTTAGTAACGCTATTAATACGTAGCTTACTATTTATTAACTAAAGAGGTATATAATTAACTACGTAAAATTAATATAACTACTCTAATATATAAAGGATACGTAAAAAGACCGACTTAATAGTCGTTATTATAAAGTAATTTACTAACTTTATAAAAATCTTTTCTAAAGAGAAATTATACTTAAAAAGGAAATACGAGGTTTTATAAAAAACCCTTATAATATTCTATAATTATTATAAAAAAGTCGGAATTTAAAAATAATAATACTACTTAGTAATTAACGTTATACTAATTAATAAGGCTACGGATTATTATTACTAAGTAGTACGTATTATTAATTAAACCGACTTTTTAAGCATAGTTAACGTAATTCGAAGTCGCTTCGAGACTTAAAATAAGAGTCTAAAGCTCTTATTTAAACTAAGGGTATTATTATTTAGATTTATAATTAGAATAATAAAAAAGAACGAGGCTAGAGATTTCCAAAGAACTTATTGATTATATTAATAAGTTAATAAAAACGTAGCTAAATAAGGGGATAAATAAATAAAAAGTCGGATATTTTTATATTATTATTTAAAAAGATTTTAAAGGGAGAGTAACTTTATACTGACTACTTAAGTATTATAAAACCCTTTATTTAATACTAAGGTCTAGTTTTAATATTAAGGCTAAGATACCTTATTAAACGTACTTATAATCTTATAATAGTTCTTATTAATAATACTAAGTCGATTATATATATAGAAGTAAGGGGAGAGACGCTAAGTATAATAACTACTAAATTAAGAAAATAAACTCTTTAACTAGTTATTAATTCGATTTAGGATAGAGGTAATAAAAAGGGAAGTATTTTATATATAAAAAGGACGGTTATTGATTAAGTAATTATTTTAAAAAAGAACGTACTAAATTATATAAGTAGTATAAAAGATTAAGAGTAGTAAATAGTAAAACTAGCCCTTAGTAATTTAACTAATTCCTCGTTATATATAAAAGTAGATACGGAAGTATAGAACTTAGTAAAGGCGTAATTAGTAACCTAGAGGATCCGTATATAATAAGAAATTTAGAAAATAAAAAAGATTTTACTCCTTATATTAATAAATTAGATTTTAATAAAACTAACGAGATTAACTACTCTTTTTTTACCCCGTTAGCCTCCGGAGGATATACGAGGCTAAGTAAATAAAAAGTAATAAAAACTTTTAATAAGTAAGCTTTTATATATAAATAGTAAAGGAAAATCCCTTAAATAATAGATATAGATAAATAGACGAATCTAATAGTACCGAATTCTATTTTATTTACGCTTAAAAAAAGATTAGTACCTCTCTTAATACTTAAAAAAGAATATAGTACTTAGTAATTCTAAGGATATTCAGAGGGGTCCTTTTTATACTCTTTAAATTACTTAAACACTAAGCTCGTATAAGTATTCTATATTAGTAAATAATACGGCCTAGATATTTTCTAAGGGATTATCCTAGATATAGGAGTATTATAATAATTAATTAAAAATAAAAAGTAATTTTATATACTTTAAAAAATATCCCTAGTTATATTAAATACGTTAATAATAAATATTATAAGAATTAGCTTCGGTTTAAATAAAGAGATATACGCCTTAAGTATAATAAAAGTTAATATATACTTAAGTACGATAGTTTTCTATATTCTACTTATTAATATACTATTTTTATTATACTTAAAGGATATAAATTAGTTAGGTATTATGTTTTATAATACGAGAGATAAATTATTAAATAATAAGTAGTTTATACTTATTAAAAAGCGATAAGGATATGTGTTTATAAAGCTCGAATTAAATATTAAATTTATTAACTATTTTACGGAGGGCGAGCTTAAGTAATTATATAAACGCTTTAGTTACTTATTAATTATAAAACTATATAACCTCTTTAAGTAATTAAAAAATAGTATAGAGATAGGAGCCCTAGAGTAATTAATAAAAATATATTACTAATACTAAATAATTGCCCGGAGCCCGCGCAGATTTAAGTTTAAATTATATAACGAGCTTAACTTTAACTAAAAAATCGTTATTAATATTTTTTATTTAAATAATTACTTAGTATTATATATTATTAACGAGGTTATATTATTTTAAAGAGGTTAATTCCTTAAGGACCTATTTACTAAGATTATATAGTTAATACTTAAGAGAGCGTAGATCGATATATATTAAGGGGTACTAAATAAAATCAGAACTAATATAAGTATAAGCTTTAAGTTAGTAGAGTTTAAAAATAATATTATTACGTATAGTATTTAGTTAAAAATCGTACTTATTAAAGTATATTATAATATAAATAAGGTAAAAAGAGGTTATTAATAGTTAAAAAGAGCGTCTAAAATTATTCGTAATAAGTACCCTAATATTATAAATAAAAAGAATTTTTAAATAGTTTTTAAGTATTATAATAATACTATAGGCCTAAAGGGGCTAGTTCTAACGCTTTTCGTATTTAAAGTATACCTAAGGATAATAATAGCCTCGTTATTATTCTTAAATATAGCTTAGCGAGCTTAGGTAATTAATGAGGTAATAAAAGTATTTCGAAAAATAAATATAAAGCGCTAGATTAATAAGGCTATTACTACCCGTAATAAGCTAAATATAAGCCCTAACCTCAATATATTATTAAATTTAAATATTAGGGTTTAAAAAAAAATTATTAAATAGTAGTTAAGCTTATATAAATTAATCTCGGTTAACGAATATTTATATATTATTATTAGAAATCGAGATTAATTACTCGAAGTATCGATTATAGTAGTACGACTATACTATACCGATCTTAGTAAAAAGATATTAGCTTAATAAAAAAAAAGAAAGAGCTAAGGGCATCCCCTTAGTAACTTAAAGAGAAGTAAAAAATCATTTTTAATAAAGGTATTATAGTAAAATAAATAAATAATAATAATAAAAAAGAAATAACCTTTATACTATTAAGACGTATAAAAAACCTAAGTAAAAAGTACTACTACGGTACTTCGTTATTAATAATAAAATAAGGAATATATTCTATATAGTAAAAAAAAAGGCTAATTACGTACTCGTAACCTAATTATAAAAGGAGGGTATAATTATAACGGCTAGGAGACCCTTTGAGGGATTAGACTTAGTAAAAGTAAAGATATTTTATAATCGAGGGGTTTATTAATTTATCTTCTATAATCTAGTTAAATACGTAAATTTATATATTTTTAAATTACGTATAATTTAAAAAATAAAAAGGAAGGGTACTTTATAACTATATAAAAAATCGAAGTACGTTATATAAGGGTATAGTAATATTAAGAAGGCGACGCTACTTACTTAGTTATTTATAGTTTAATATTATAGTTAGCGCTTTATAATAGTACTAATAGTATTATTATAATAAAAAGGGTACTAGATCTAGAGTTATAATATTATATAAGTATATACCTAATTAGTAACTAAGCTTATAAAAAAGATCCTCGCTTATCTCGTAAAAGAGATAATTAATAAGTATTTAAGAAGTACGATTATCAAAGTACTTAAGCTATTATACGGCCTTATTAAATCGGGTACTTATTAGTAAGTAATATACTATAACTTTTATTTATTTATATATTCTGCTTTTGCTAGCTGCTCGGGCGGTTCTCGGTATTATTTATACAGTATTAATACACAGTATTAGTAAATACTCACACTATCTCGCTAGACTATTTTTTTAGATTTTCTAACTTTTTAACTTTCCCTTTTATAAAGTTTATAACTACGGATTATTAACGGCGATATTAGGCGCCCAACGCTACTACTTTATAAGCCCGCGCACCTAGCTAAATTAGCTACCCTTTTAAGTAATAGTAGCTCATAATAGTATAGTATTAGAGATACCCTCGTTATTATTATTAAAAATAATACTAACCTTACTAATATTTTTAACTTTAACTCGTATATATATATATTTATTACCTTATTACTTTTATTAAAGTTAAAAACGCTACTTCCCTCGCCGTTTATTATTATTATACTATTATTATTATATTATTACTATTGCGCTATCACTATCTCTATTATTATCTAACCGTCTACCTTAAGCATACTTTATTAAAATACTAAGACGCTACTAATAGCTCGTCGACCCTTAGGGCTTCTTTAATAGTTAGAAGTTCGATCTTATAAATATTATACTAAAGGACCCCGAGCTATAAAAAAACTACTTTAATAAATACTATATTTATAATATTAACTTATAAAAAACGGATAGATATATTATAATAAGCGTCGCCCTTATTAATACTTTTTTAATATAATAGAATAATATAAATAAGCCTAGACTTAATAATATAATTAAGAGCTTAAAAAGAGCGTAAGCGAGTATATTAAATAAGAATATTAGTAAGGAGAGGTTATTATTAAATAAAATAAGGGGAGAAAGTAAGGGGTAGTATTTAGTTATTAAAAAAGTAATTAATATACTATAGTAGCGGGGTTATTAATATCTTAAGTTTAGTTAGTATTAATAGTTAATAACGGCTATGGCCGGCTATAGTTAGTTATAAAGTTTTATTAAAGTACGTAATAAAAACACTCGATATTAACCCTAATAAACTAGCTTACCTATAAAGGCGAAGATAGCCCCTAATAAGGCGGACCGGACCCCAAAGGGACTATAACTTTTATATTTACTAATTATTAATAGTTACGTTAATATACGATCCTTACTTTTTAATTTTTATATATATAAAAAACCTCTTTAGTATTATAAAAATATAAATAAATAATACCCTAGATTTATTAAATATTAAGTTTATAAAAAAGGAGGATAAGGAGCTCTATAAGGCTAAATTTATAACTAAACTAAACCCCCTAACGGAGCAATCCGCTAGGGCCGTACTATATATTACGTATTAAAGAAAACTAAGTATATTACGCTCTATACCTAATTACTAATTAAAATAGCTCCCGACCTTTTATTACTTATCTAAAGGGCGAGCTATACTTACTCTAACGTATATAAGACCTCTTAGTACTAGCCTACGTAAGTAGCTAGATCTTATATTATATACTCCTTTTTATTAAGAGTTAAGGGACCCCTTATATATTCCCTTATATTTATAATATAGCTTATATTAAAAGGACTTTTAGTTTTATAAAATATAATTTTTAAACTAATATTAATATACTAGATCTTAACGTCCGTATTAGTTTAGTTATTTATAATATTCGTACTATTACTTAGTTAAATTCTATATTATTAAAAAGTACTACGCTACTCCTTAGGCGTACTTACGTTAACTACGATAGCTAGGGCGTCGAGGGGGCCTAAGAATCTATCGAGCCCTAGAGGGGGGGACCTATTGAGGGGTATTTTTAGAGAGTCCTAGCCCGCTAGTTACTAACTATATACTAAGAGGTTCTTAATAAATAATAGTTTATATATTAATAAGTGCGTTTAATAAGTTTATTTAATAAGCTTATTTAGTAGATTTATTTAATTTAAATAGAGCTTTAAATAATATTAAAAGCGATAAAAATAAAAAGAATCTTTATAAGCTCTACTAAATATTAGCTTTTTTAGCCCTTTTTTTAAAAACCTCTATATTACTATTAAAGTTCAGAACCTCTATGGTTAAGGGCCGCCTTTAACTATTACGGCCGATGATTATAGCTAATTATTACGGCCAACCTCTACTATTAACCTTTTTAACTAGTACTATTATTAAAGAAGGTAGCTTACCTATTTCGAATTAAATAGCGGTTTTTATATTAAAATTATTATATTACGTTAAGCGCGTACTTAGGATATATTATTCGTATTATATAGTTAAAAAGTGTACTATATCGTATAATTTCCTTTAAAAGCGTGATCCCGTTAAGGTCGATCTTTTATACTTATAAAGCCGGGAAAAAACTATTATATAACTAAACTAAAAGAGATCTCTATACTAGAGTCCTTATTAATATTTAATAAAAGGATTTTAATAATTAAGGGGATAATATAGTATTTTAATTAAAAAAGTAAAATAAGAAGATTATTCTTATTAACTTAAAATCCTTTAATTATAAAAAGTAATATAGGGCTAAGCTTACTTAAGGGGCTTATATTATAAGTATTTATTAACCTAAGGCTACTTTTAACTATATTAAAACTACATAAGCTATAAAGCTTATAGAGAGCGATTTTAATACTCTTAATTAATAATTATAATAATAATAAGAAAACCGTAACTAAGGTCTTATTTATTAATTTATTAAACTTATTTTAATAAGGCTCTATATATTTATTAACGAGTTATTTATAAATAATAACGACCTAATTTTATAATTAGAGTATATTATTATCTTTATTAACGAGAACTTTAGTAAGGACGAATTTATAATTTAAAATATCATTATTTACTATTTATTAATAAAGAGTAAGTAAGTTATATATAGTATACTTATTTTTAAAGTTTATAGTACAGTTAATAATATTAATTTTACTTACGTAATTTTAATTATACTTAAAAAGATTATAAATTAACTTAACTTTTTTACGATCTTTATAATTATTTATACTAATTCGTACTCGCTATATAAGTACTTTATTAAGCTAGGTATTATAAAAAAAAAGAGGTTTATAATAAATATTATAGCCCTTAAGTAGTTATATGAATAATAAGAGATCCTCGAGATTTATTAAATTAATAATAATAATAACCTCGCTAATACTTTTATAAAAATAGTACTTAATAAGGGGTTAAAGTAATTCGTTAGTAAAAAAAGGGTAATAATATAAATAAAAAGATAAGTTATATAAAAAAAGTAAAAAAAAGGAATAAAAAGAGACGACTTAATAGAAAGGCCCGAGGTTAAATTAAATCTTTAATTATAGTAATAATAGTAGTAATTAGATTAATGAGAAAAGAGAAAGTTAGTATTAAATTAAAAATTTAATTCGACCTTAGTATATAGCTAAGGCTATATAAGGGCTAATAAGGGGCCTTATTTATAATTATTATAGACTATTTAACCTATAATTAGAACCTCCTTTTTATACCTTACGTAGTATATTAGAATAGTTTAATTAACTTACTTCGTTAACCTACGGTTCGAACTAATCGACTACTATCCCTGTAATAGTAATACTAATAAGTGCTGAGTGTGAAAATGGCAATCTGTCTATGTGTCTGTAACGCATCGAGTACTTTCAGACAATCTCAATCGCCTAATTAGTTAGTAGAAGTATTCCTGGTCTTTACTTGCCAGATGACGCGATGCCGAGCACATTTTGATGGCGATTCTGGAAATTATGTGCAGCGAATGACGGCTTGGCAGAAGATGTACGTACCCTTCCGAAGCGCTGAACTCGAAATCGGGTTACCTCGGTATTGTAGCCGGTAGTGGGAAATGATTGTGTTTCCTGGTATACCTCAAAGTTGTGACGGGGCTGACTTAGAGTCTCCAGGTTCTTAGTATCACATAGGTTGGCAACTAATGCGCTGCAACTTGCAACTTGTGTGCTGCGAGAGATAGAGCCGCTCACGTCAATGGAGGCATATTGCTTGCGTGCCTCGCCGAAGGCTCAAGTACGCTATCATGGGGAATTGGCGCCGACAATACTACAAGTCAGCCAATGTTCGGCTCGGCTCAACTCGTCGTCGGTACAAGCTTTTTTGGCCGCCGAGAAAAAAGTGATGCGGCGGCCGGACAAAAGACGGACTTTCACGGCGGACATTTCAGCCGCCGTCCACCGACCCAAAACCTCGCACCCTCGAAATCACATGGTAACGGAAACATATGTCGAAAGACTTATGGCATCTGGGGGTGGGTTACATAGCCATATAAACCCCACGCGTTGCTGTTAGCTATGACGCTTGTTTGCTTGATTCCAGAATGCGTGTTACTTGGTGGTGTTGCACTGCGTCTAAAGTCTATGACGAAGATCCCGGGAGCTAAGACTGCCAACCCGCACGGTCTCGAGCCGTGCCTATTACCGTAGTAGCGTACTAAGTTTGCGCACTTTGTTTGCCAATCAATAACGATGGGGCCTGTTCTCTTATCTGTTTCAGATGTTGAAATCTCCCAAGCGGGCCAACTTTTTATAAATGTCCGGGGCGGTCCCGTTCCGATCGGTGACAACTAAGGGGCCGGCATGGATACCGACTTTGATGTTTGCCATGCCGGCGTGGCATCATTGTGTTCAACAGAGAAGCTTTCGATAAATAGGTACGCGGCCCGCAAGTCTATCTAGCAATCTCTCGACCAAGCTTTTAGTAAACTCTCACGAAAAGGCTAACCATAACCCCAAATATCGAATACCCAACATGCCATCCAATGCAAAGCCATCAACTTCAGGCCGAACCCTGGCCATCTTCGGCGCGACCGGCCGCACCGGGAGCGAGACGCTGAAAGCCCTTCTTGCCAAGTCCACAAATCCTTTTTCTCACATGAAGATCTTTGTCCGCTCCCGCGAAAAGCTCATCAAGGCCTTTCCACAATTCAAGACAGATAACAGCGTCGAAATTATCGAGGGTCAAGTCACCGACGAGGCCCGCGTCAAATCCTGTCTCGTCGGCGCCGACACAATCATCTGCGCCCTGGGCGAGAACGACAACAAGCCAACCGTTAGCGTACTCCAGGATTCAACAACAACAATCGTCTCGGCACTGAGACAGCTCAAACAGGAAGGGGGAGCAGACTGGAAGAAGCCATGGTTCATCCTCCTCTCCTCCGCAACTTGGAACGAGCGATTCTCCGCCAGGCAGCCATGGCTTGTGCGATGGATGATTCAGAACGCCTTTTACTGGCCCTATGCGGACCTGCGCAAGGCGCACGCAAATCTGCAGGCTGAACCGGAGCTGTTGTTACTGTTGTTGGTGCAGCCGCCTGCCATCATCGACGAAGAGGCGAGCGGTCACACGATCAGCACGGAGTCGGTTGGCCTCGCGTGCTCGTATCCGGATCTTGGTGCGGCGTTTGCGGAGCTGGCAACCGAGGAGGCGTACAAGGAGACCAGTGCCGTTGGTGTCACGTCTGGAATGGCCAAGGCGGGTTTCTCGAGATATGGGCCCGAGATTCTGCCGAGAGTCATCTTTGGACTGATGGCTAGTTTCATTCCGGGTGCTTGGAGGGTTGTCCCAAGCGTGTGAGAACTATCAGTTTATTTACAAGTAGCGTTATCAGATTACAATAGACATGAACCAGCCGCTCAGGACAATGCATGATTCTTTAATGCTTTTATTTTCGACCACTACACTCGCTGGATAGTAAGCATGCCCTTGAGCAGTGACTTCATCATACCAGGCTTAGGCCCAGTACGCCGTGAAGTGGTAAGTGAGACAGCATCATTGTTGCGAAGAGCGTCGTCTTGCTCTTCTTCTGATAGGACCAAGGTCTCAACTTCGCGTATTTTCCACACGCGAAGAAACCAAACTATGAGCAGTTAGTCAAACGAAGCAGCTTGCCAGATGGAAAGATTTGCAACAACTTACTAGAGATGAACGCCGCAACGTACATAAATCCCGTGAACAGCTGAACAGGGAGGTACGCGTTCAGTCCGGAGCCCTTGATTGTCAGAGCTATGGGCTCGGCGAACGTTGCTGGGATAACGAGGATGATCCAGAAGATAGACAGAGCTGATGGAAGCAGCTGCATTCCGACCACCTCAGCGCCTACCGGTGCGACTGTTGGCCAGAGCACGCCGGCGAATGCGCCAAAGAGGGCAAAGACAACGAGACCTGCAAAGTGTTTGGCGGCGAGGATCCAGAGCAAGAACGTGGCGAGGCCGGCGATGATGGTGCCTAGGCCAGCTACGTTAATGCGACCAAAGCGGTCACTCACCAGGCCGATGACCGGGCGACCAATACCTTGTGATACTGAGAGAAACATTTAGCTTGACTTTGACTGGAATATGTCGGATGGGGAGGAGAGCTTACGGTTGAACATGGCCGACACAATAGACCCTTGGCTAGCACTGAACCCGACTGTTTGGGCATAGTCCGCCAGTGAGAACACGGAAATGACGTATCCAAAGAGTCCAAAGAAACCCCACGCGACAAACAACCAGAACTCGATCCTCTTAAAGATATCCTTGTGAAACGCGACATGAACGCTGCCGAGAGCCTTGTTTCGGTCCTTCATCATCAGACAACACGCGCCATTGACAACAAACGACAAAATGGCGATGATTCGGAACGCCCAGGGCAGGCCGATGTTGCGGATCATGGCGTTGGAAGCAAGGGAGTAAATGAGACCTCCCAGGCCGGAGCCAGCCGTAGCGATGGAGTTTGCAAAGGAGCGGCGCGCGACGAACCATTGCGGGACCACACCGACGGTGGAGTTAAAGGTAAATCCCATGCCAACGCCGAAGCCGATGCCTTGGGAGAGTAGGAGGTGCCATATCTGGGTCGTGAACGATGCGCCAATGAGAGCGGCCCTGGAAATTGTGTTAGGAACACGGGTGGCGGAATTTCTGTCCGTCTCGGAAGACGTCGGGGGTTGGGAGGGGGTTAGCGAGCCGGCTTACGCTTGAATCACGACGCCGATGCCAAGAGTCGGTTGCGTGCCGATGCGAGGGATGCAAAAGGTGACAATCGGGGCGATGAGAAGGGCTGGTTGTGGCGAGTGAGTGAGATGACGCGCAGAAGTTTAGAGATTGGAGAGAGAGCTTACCGACGGAGAAGGACAGCCCGCCAACGAAAGCGAGTGAAATTGGGCTTGCGCCGGGAAACGCTCCGGAGTTGAGATAGTAGGCGAGGAACACGGCATAAGTCTAGACTTAGGTGTGAGAATCATGCTTCTCGAAGTGAAAGGAAGGGCGCGTAAGGATAACTCACTGAGTTCAGGCCCCAGGTATGGGCATTGATGAGAAAAACACAGCCTACGACAACCCTGGTATCATGTCAGCGGCTCAAGCCTCATCATGTTGTGATGGCCTTTTGGAGCGCAACTCACCATCCATAGCCGCCCTCTTTGAATTCTACCTGCTCACTCGGGCGTTGATTGATAGGGCTTGCCGCCGCAGAGCCATTCTTCTCATTCTCCGCTGCCCTGGAAGCACTGTCAGGCATCCGTACCACGGCATCGTGGCTGTCCTGTTGACTGGAAGAATCAGAGTGAGAAGGCATACCGGGCCCCAGCGACAAGACGCAAAGGTGCAAGTTTCGTGCTTGTCAAACTGGGAGATGGAAGTTTTGCGACGAGGCAGAGGCAGGTTTCGGAAAGGGAAGAGAGAGAAATACGCCAGCTGCCTCGGCAAGTAGTGACGGGTTTGATCGAGTTTCGCGGGGTTATTTAGTTCGCTTCTCGGCGGGCCGAAGACCGTTTATTTTGTTTCGATTGACTCACGTCTTCGGAGGTAATGTGGTTGACAAAGCTAGAGCCCTGAATCTAAGTACCTTGTTATCGAAGAAAGTTAATTCTTTCTGAGTCACAAGTACAAGAATACAGTTTTAATCAAATAGTATAGTACTTACTTAGTACTTAAATTAAGATACTTTTTCAAGCTTATTATAAAAGAAAAATAACTATATTATTAACTACTTATTATTAAGGTCCGTAAGTAGCGTTATAGCTTTAACTATAATAGCTTCGCCTATAATAAGTAAAAAGTCTAATTATAAATCCTTTAAAAGCCTCTCTTTAAGAACTATAAGAGCGTTTAAGTTAAGTTAAATTATTTATTAAGATATCAATAACTAAACTAACCCTATAATAACGGCCCTAATAAACGAACTAAGAGATAATACTAAAATCCTCGCTAACGTTAAGTACGATTTATAAAGTATAATAATGCGGCTATAGAGTATTATTAATATATCCTATACTAAGAAGGGTATTATTAATATTAATAAAATAAATAGGGCCGTGTTAATATAACGCCTTAGCTTCCTCTTATAGCTTAAGGATTATTATTTTAAATAGTATTAAAAGTTTATTAAAAAGCTCTCTCGAGTACTCTAGTATATCTATTACTATTTTTATAATAATAAGACTCCTAGTACTTACGTACGAGCGTAGATTACTTACTTTTAAATAATAATACTAGCTTATTAATAAGCTATTAAAACTGCGATTTTAGTAATTCCTTAACGAGGGAGAGGGTAGAATAGAGGAAAGGATAGGTAAGAAAAGGGTTATTAAATAGTGCGGAATTCGAGGGTAGGGTAGCGTTTATATATACTATAGCAATCCTCTAGTAATACAAAACGATGGAGTTAAACAGTATAGAGCCCTGAATTATCAAGAGGATCTCATCCAAAAGCCGTATAGAATAAGACCCCGCGGGGATATGGCTGTTTGGTAAGCAGAGGGCTTCGGGAGGCAAGCAAATACTCTCTCGAGTTCTCCGAACCGAAGCGCGTGTTGGGCGTGTTTGAGTTTTTGCTGGCTGTTGGTCCCCGCCGGGAATAGGATGGGGTTGCCGTTACTCGCTAAGCCATGAACGCATGAAGGGCGTGGCAGCGACAAGGACTCGAGGAGCACTGCAGCCAGAACACCTGGGGAAGCAAACAGGCGAGATTGACTCGTCAATTGACAGCTGCAAAGTCAGCGCTCTAGACCCGATGGAGGGTGGCGCCGGAGTCGGTGTCCGCGATGTGTAATGAAATCATCTCATTGGCCTTATCGCCCGGTTGAAGTTTGCCGGGGTGGATCCTATCCGTTCTCGGAAACGTAAATTCGCAATGGGAGAAGACATGAGCAATCTTCGGGTTCAAGGCCGTGGGCTCGGGTGTGGTTTAGAATATCAATTCACTTATATTTAGCCTCTCCCTGCCTCCGCGAGTCTTCATCCGCGATGCCGCTGCTGTGTCTTGAGAATCCTAGAGACAAACAAGTGAGATGGCGCGTGTGGCTTCGGTAATCTGGCTGACTATGGGGTAGAGCGCCGACAAACAGTTGCACAGCGTTTTCTGCATGTTTCCATTGATCTTGGCCGCTCTTTATGCGCCCACGTGGGGTCAACAGACTTTCGTCTTTCCGTTGGTGCTTTCCCCCGTATCACCGGCCGCTCTCCGGGCTGTAGGCCTCCGCCGGGACCGACTCCCGGGCCGTGCCGTTCAAATCCCGAAAAGTCGGAAGATGATGCGGGTTCGGCGATAAGATAAGATTCCGATACGATCATGACAATATGGTACTACACTGCCTTGCATTGATCGGTTGGTGTACTTGTAGTGAGTCGATGCTTTTACCATTAGTGATGTGTAGGTTTACAGTCAACTGAAAGAAGAAGCCTTGAACAAACGAACGGTCGTCTTCAACTTGGGAACTTCATTGCAAGATTCGCTTCGTTCGTGATCCTGACTAAAACGCTTCAAACAAGCCGACTCTTTGAAGCCGGGGCAGGTGCAGTAACAGTACACTTCTCCGTCCTCAAAGCACATACTTGAACAAGGGCGACCTATCTCCCAAGTTGAACAACTCCTCCTCAGTGTACTTCGTCTTCGCCTCCTCCGCGATCGCAGCCTTGCGTGCGTTGGCCGACTTGTAACTCCACTCGAGCAAGAGAGCCACGATCAGTCCAGATCCACCAAAGGCCAAACTCAAGCCAAAGCCGGTAGGGTACTTGGGCTTCTCGCTCTCAAGGTACATGAAACTACCCACAATGCCACCGACGTTACCCACGCAGTTCATCAGCGCGATACCAATCGCTCTTCGGGAGGCCGGGGCGATGTTGTTGGCGTTCCACGACGCGGCCGCGGCTTGAATGGGGTAGATGCCGACGACTGCAAGGACGACGGAGAAGTAGGCGACTCCCTTCTTCGCCTCGAGCGCTCCGTTTAGGGAGAGAATGATGGCGTACGCAATAGCGACGATGGCGAGAGGGATCGCCAAGAAGGGCATACGCCAGAAGAACCGATCAGAAATCTTAGCGAAGGTAATGGCCGAAATGGCGGCAGCGACGTAAGGCGGCGCAGAGAGAAGCTGGGCCTGTGTATTCGCGAATCCCATAGCCTTGGTGATGGTAGGCAGGGTGAACTTGATACCGTACGACAGAGCCGACTGGCACACCAAAAAGTACGCCTGGACGTAGATCCTCCAGTTGGTCAAGTTCATCTTGAGATCTCTCCAGTTGACCTTGCCGCCGGCGCCGGCCTCCTCGCGACCACCGCCGCCCGACTTGATGAAGATGGAGAGCTCCAGGTACCGGATCTCCTCGGGCTCGAGCCAGCGCTTTGAGAGGGTCGGGGTGTCGATCAGGAAGAAGAAGCAGCAGGCACCCATGATGACGGTGGCGAGACCCTCGAGGATGAAAATCCAACGCCAGCCTTCGAGGCCGGCGACACCGTCCATTTCAGCGATGGCGGCGGCGAGGAGACCGGAGAAGGCTCCGGACAAGCCGCTGGCGCAGTAGAAGTACGAAATTCGGACCGCGAGATCTTTGGGCTAGGGGTGTTCGTTAGCTCATGCGTCAAGGGGCTGTTGCAGTCTGGACACTCACCATGTACCAGTAAGAAGTCAGGTAAATTGCACCAGGGAAGAAACCAGCCCTGCAGATGTCAGCCAGAGTACTTAAACGACCCCAAACGTTGCGAAACATACTCAAAGACGCCGAGAAGAATGCGAGTTACCATCAATCCACCAAAGTTACGAACCAGTCCCGTGCACGTCATGATGATACCCCAGCAGAGGGTAAGAGTGCCGAGGTAGAACGAAGGGCGCTTGACTTTCTTGAGGATGATGTTGCTAGGAACTTCGAAGAGGACATAGGGGATGAAGACTGGTTAGGGCCGTTTAGCGAATTTCCTTCTCAGATCGAATGTTAAGATGCTGATTATGGCACTCACAGATAGATAGCACAGTGTTGTATTGCACACCAGTCATGCCTAGGTCCTCAACCATGCCTTCAATCTTGGCGTTACCGATATTGGCGCGATCGATGTGGCAGATCAAGTAAAGCAGAGCCAGCATGGGAATCAGACGAACGTCAACCTATTCTCGTCTATCAGTCGGTGTGGTCGTGATGGTTAAGCGTTTCCAATACCCACCTTATGGAAAGTCTTCTTCCTCTTCTCTTCGGGGTAGTTGTTGAAGAAATCGGCATCTTCAGGGGACAATCCATACACGCGGTAGGGACCAACTTCAATGGCTTCAGGCACCTTTTCGAGATGAGACTCTCCAGAAGGTCTGTGTTCAAAAACGGCATCGTTCTTCTCGATGGAGCTCCTGTGGGTGGCCATTTTGACGGGAGGCTGTGGTGTCTGGACGGTTCGAAGGTGAGAAGGAAACAGGAGCAAGGACGACAGACGCTCTGCAACTTGAGATGATGGAAAGGTTGCCTTTCCCAGCTCTAAACCTCTTCGTCTCAAGAGAATTCACAGATGAAGATTTCTGCCCACGGATACTTATATCTGACCAGGACCACCTCTTAATACAAAGGGGACAGATAAAGCCCACTGCGGAGAAAGGCTGGGATCATCCGGCTCTTACCCCAGACCCAAAAAACCCACCCCAAACACACTAACCCCAGACTTGGCAGCCGCAGAGTGCGGGGAAATGGTGCCATTGCCAGTCGGAAATGTCGGACTGCAAGACGGATTCTTGATCAGATGCCAATAGCTTATCCGTGTGGTGGTATCCATCATGTCCGCAGGGGCCAACGTGCTGCTCTTGCCAGCATTCGCCAGAGTCACATTGCAGGAGGCTGGTTCGAACGCAGGTCGACGGTATTGGAGAAAGCTGGCTGTGATAGGTGGCAAGACATGGGCGAGACATGGCTTTGCCGTTGGTGGGATTACAGCCGGGGGGTTGTATTCCCTGTGCGTTCATTGGAATGATGGATTGTGCGACAGCCGCATGCGCGAGGTTGAAGAGAGCCGGTTGGCTTGATTGCTTGTCGTTGCATTTCCATCAAGACGGTGGGGAATCGCGTTGCTTACCAGTATGTGGGCTCCTTTGAGAGATGTGAGATCAAAGACGTGGAGACGGAAAAGCACCATTGCTTTCTTATTCGCCCATCATTTTGTTCTCTATCATAGCACCCAGTCCCCATCAGCTTTGTTGATGCTTGTCATATTTCCGTCTTGTTTCGAAGTGGATCCCCAGAGCATGTTCAAATCAGTCTCGACATCCTCTAGATCAGCATCGTATCTGATGAAGCTTACGATTATGCAGTGCTGCATTGACGAGAATGGTAGTTCCATAGTTTTTTACCAAGTGACAACATTATCGGGCAGATGCGAGGGCCATACCATTTGATCCTATCGTGGCCGCGCGTCAATGCTCATTTGGCACTTCATTCTCCGCTCATATCTGCATTAGAGATCTCAACACTGTCTTGGCGGTTCTGGACCCAGGACTGCGGATTCCTGGAAGCTCAATGGCACTAACGCCGGAGTTAAGCGTCATCAGTGTAGGCAACCTGAACCATCTACGTGTAAAAGACGGGCCTGGCTATCACTATCACAAGGGTTGTGGACTGTTATCATTGTGGTAGCTTGCATTCTTGGCCTTTTCCGACGCCAAGATGGCTAGCTTGACAACGGATTTTCATGTTCCCAATGGGATCTGTGTCCTGTTCTGATTCGGCGGTGATAGTGTGGCGAACAAACCCAGCGCACATACCCATTCAAATTAATCAAACAAATAAGTCAAACAAATAGTCAAATATAGGAATTTTAGTAAGTTAAATAATTAAATATCGTGAGGCCTTACATTTAATATATTTAATTAAATATAAGATCGCTTAGAAAAAGGAAAATCCGGGGCCGGGCTAACTAAAAATTAATATTCCTAACTATACTTTATAGAAGTTTATAATTAGGAATATAAATACTTACGGCGGGATTCGAACTTACGACTCCTTATTTATAACTATAAGTTTAGTATTATACTACTTAACTAAATAGATTATTAGTAATTATTATAAAAAAAAGCCTAAGTAATATAGAGCGCTAGATTTAGTATCTTATTAAATTTAAGAATTTAAAAAACCTATAGTACCCCCTTTTTTTAATATTAATAAAACTAACGAAGTTATGTACTACTATTTCTAATCCTTTATAACTACTATAATTATTATTAAAATTAATTAAATTATATATTAATCGATTTACTATATCGTAATTAATTAATTAGTAATAAGTTATATAATTTTTAGTACGTAGTTATTACTTTGGATTACCTCGTAGCTATAGACCCTAACTAACGATAGTTTTATATTATTAACTAACCTCGATAATCATAATAACCTCCTCGCCTTTTTAAAAATAATCTAAAAAAAAGGACTTTTATTAATAATAATTTAATATTATAAAAGAGCATAAAGCTAAGGAAGTCGTAGATCTATTTAAAAAGGGTCTTTATTTAAGAGATCTATAATAGAAATAGTTAAGGCGAAGTCTTCTAGTTTTATTATTATTATAATAAAATAAGTATTATTACTTATTTTAAAATAGTAACTACGAGCTTAGTAACGACTTATTTAAAACTAAAATACTAAGTAATAGATCTAAGCTCTAGTAAGTCGCTATATTTATTAAAATCCTTAGAGTACGACTTTATATTAAAAAGATAGAAACTTACCTCTAGTACTATTACGAAGGGCTAGGTAATAAGAATTAAGGAATTAATAATCGGGTATATTATTAATAATAATAACCTATTTATAATTTTTTAAAATCCTTACCTCCGGGCCCTCCTTTATTAGTTAGATTATAATATTACTAACGAACTCTTATTATTATATAGAAGTATAAAAAAGGAGCTAAGTAGGATCTTTATTAAAAAGAAAGATATAATTAGGGTAGAGATCTAGAAATTAATAACGAAAGTCTATTTATTATTCGATCTATAGACCTCGCTAACGTAGAATATTATTATTACCGTCTTTATTTACTTTTTAAACTATACTAAGTAATAAATATAATACCTTATTATTCTATAATAATAGTATAGTACCCACGATAGGGCTAATATTACCTAGACTATAAAATTAATAATAAACGACTAGGAATTAGGTAACTAAGTTAGAGTAGTTATTTACGATAATACTTTAAATAATAATACTTACTTAGGTTACTTATATCCTATATTATCTTATGCTTATACCTAGGAAGATGTTCTTAACTAGAGGATTAGGTACTACGGTTATATTCTTAACCTCGTTAGTAGGGCCTTTTTATTTAATAATAAAAGAAATATTTAAGTAAGAATTAGATATATTAATTCATACTAAGTAACTTTAAGAAGATCTTAACCTTTAGCGTATAAGGGGCCTTATTAATAAGCTTCGGAACGTTATTAAATTTATTTACTTATTACTTTAATAATATAAGGCCTTCCTCGAAGTTAGTAATAAGACCGACGAGAACGATATATTTACTTTTTTTAAGGAGTTATTATAAGAGCTTATACTAATATTTAATAACAATATAAAGTAGAATTCGATATATTTTATAATATAGCGCTTTCTTAAAAAAAAAGTAGATCTATACTTTTTTAATAACTAGTTAAGTTTATAAGGATTTAAAGTAACGGATCCTTATTAAGGACGTTCTTAATAATAATTACTAGTAGCTACTAGCTAAGCTAAAGGCGGTCCTTAAGCTACTTTATTTTTAAATAATAATATACTAAGGCTAGGGTAAAGGAGACGGTTATAGCTATTTATAAAAAGTAATAATAAGTCTCGAGTACCTTATTAACCGTCTTGAGGAGTAAAAGAAGTTATATAATAAACTTTTTAAAAAAATAATAAATCTCACGGCTTTTTAAATCGTAGCGTCGTAATTATAATTAACGTAAATAATATTACCTCGTTAATAATTAGCTCGTTATTAATTTATATCCTAACTTCTTTTTTAACTTCTAATTTTAAGTAGTATCCCTCGTTATATTTAATCTAAGTATATACCTAGGGAGCGCGTAAAGTTACTTTTTAATAATAATTTTAACTCGCGGGGATATTTCTAATTATTAATTATTAATACTTAATAAGTCCTTAATAAGTATTTTACTAAGTTAGGTAACTCTCTGCTCTATACCGTAGTAATTATTCTTTATTCTAAGTAAGGATTAAGATAGTTAGAGAAGAGGTAAAATACGCCCGAGTAAAGTTACTAGCTATTCGATATAAAAAAGGGACTTTATAATTATTAATAAAGATAGTATATAAATAAAATAGTAAGTCCTCCTCCTCTTCGTTATCTAAGTCCTCCTCCTTTATTACGATAATTATAAGCTACTTTTACCCCTTTGGGGTCCGGTCCGCCTTATTAGGGGCCATCTTCGCCTTTATAGGTAAGCTAGTTTATTAAAGTTAATATCGAGTATCTTTATTACGTACTTTAATAAAACTTTATAACTAACTATAGCCGGCCGCAGCCGTTACTAAGTAGCTATTAATACTAACTAAACTTAAGATATTAATAACCCTACTACCATAATATATTAATCGCTTTTTTAATAACTAAATACTACCCCTTACTTTCTCCCCTTATCTTATTTAATAATAACCTCTCTTTATTAATATTTTTATTTAATACGCTTATTTATACTCTTTTTAAGCTCTTAATTATATTATTAAGTCTAAGCTTATTTATACTATTTTATTATATTAAAAGGGTATTAATAAGAGTAACGTTTATTATAATATATTTATTTATTTTTTATAAGTTAATATTATAAATATAGTATTTATTAAGGCGGTCTCTCTATAGCTCGGGGTCCTTTAGTATAATACTTATAAGATCGAACTTTTAATTATTAAGGAAGCCCTAAGAATTAATAAGCTATTAATAATATCTTAGTATTTTAATAAAGTATACTTAAGGTAGATAGTTAAATAGTAATAGTAATAATAATAGCGAAATAGTAATAAATAATAAGGAAAGCGTTTTCGACTTTAATAAAAGTAACGAGGTAACGAATATATATATATACGAGTTAAAGTTAAAAATATTAGTAAGGTTAGTATTATTCTTAACGATAGCGACAAGGGCATCTCCGATGCTATACTATTATAAGCTACTATTACTTAGAGTACGTTTTCCTCACAAGAGGGTAGCTAACTTAGCTAGGTACGTAGCAGGCTTATAAAATAGTAGCGTCGGGTGCCTAACATTGCCGTTAATAATCCGTAGTTATAAACTTTATAAGAGGGAAAGTTAAAAAGTTAGAAAATCTAAAAAAATAGTCTAGTAAGATAGTATAAGTATCTACTAATACTATATATTAATACTATATAAATAATACTAAGAACCGCCCGAGCAGCTAGCAAAGGCAGAATATATAAATAAATAAATAAGCTACTTTTACTACTCTTATAATTCTAGAGAGTATTATAAAAGACTCGTAGTATTAGTAATAGTTAATATCTCGAATAATAGAGGTAGTAATTAACTACGTGCCTAAGCTTAATTAATATTACTTATAAATTATCCCTTAGCTAGTCCTTAACCTAATCTAATAATAGATTAACTATTAACTAACCTATTTAATATTAAGTAAGCTTATACTTAATATCTTTACGATCTTTATAATAATAATAGATTATAAGAGGATATTTAGCCTCGCAAAGTTAACTTTAATTTTATAATAATTATTAATAAGATCCTCTATACTAAAAGAGGTCTAATATCTTAAGAACTAGCTTTATAGCGGTACTATAAAAATAAGAGGTTAATTTTTTAATTAAAAAAGCTAATTAAAGTAAAGTCTATAAGTTAGTATTATAAGGACTTTCGTAATAGCTTTATTTAATTCCTAATTAAGAAATTAGTTAAATCTATTAATTATTTATTAAATAATTAAATATAGCGCGAGAAATGAGTTAAATAATCAAATACGAACCTTATATTTAATTTATTTGTTTGGGTATAAGCGCGAAACAAACCAGAATTTGGATATACCGACAGAATGTTGTGATGAGGTAGATTTAAAACTCTAGACACTAGAGGTCCAGCATGCGATTCTGAATAATTATTCAAGTAATTAAGGCGTAGAAAAGTATTAAGACGAACCTTTCCATTATTTCACAACGAGTCACTTCAGAGGTGGCGACCAACGCCACCTTAGGTACTATTGCGGAATTGCTGCGAAACTTGAGTGGCTGAGAAGACAACCGGGAGGCTGTAATGGTCTCATTGTGTCGAATTAGACAAGATTAAAGATCTAGAAGTTGTCACGGCTATTATTGGTTCAGGGAACAGCTTCTCTACGGCCGCTTTCGTCCATGTGCATGTGGGTGTCTGCTACTTTCGACCGAGCAGCGTCTGGCAAGTTTCGAATTGGCAGGTAAGACGTGACTACGGTAGCAATGTCCTCGGCTGTGATCCGGGCAGTTTGTGTATGCCACTGTCTGATCCTGATCCCTCGAGATGCTGTCATTCAGAAAGTTTACACGTATTCAAGCTGCCATTAAAAATGGCTGGAGTTGATAGGTCGAAGGGAGTTGCCCGGTTCGGAGTTACATGGCGTTCGAGTGCACCATCGGCGAATCTGGAAGTCATCCCCACCCACTTGCAGACAAAACATAGCGCGATGCGGGTCTCTTATCACGTCGATCATGTATGGACCCGGAAATTTCGGCTTGAACCTCACGATAAACACTATCCTCTGTCGGCCCTAGTATGCGTGAGAAGTACAGAAGTTCCAGCATGTCATCTGTATGCGAACTAATCTCTCGGACCGGGCCGTGGCTAGAAGGCGATATGCATATATGTCGATGCATCACCGCGATGCCCACAACTCACCTTCCCTCGTCACCGTTACTTCGAATATCTCATCCAATCAGATCCTTGGCAGCAATCAACGATATATGCATGAATCTTCATCAAGCAGCTATGGAACGTAATGGCCTCCACACGTTGACGTCCAACTTGCCTTAAAGGCACATTGCATTCCAGAATTGCCGTTACCCGCACGCCAAGCACTGTAGGAAAAGCCAAGTCAGATGGAAAAGCTTAGCATCAAGATGATTGCCGCGCAAGCTGTGGAAGATGGGTGTACGTAGCCTCTGAACCTACGTCGACACCACCACCCAAGCAACCTGCGGAATCGACACCACCTCTAATGAAGATACCCAAACTCAACCCCATCAACCCTCACCACACTTGCAACCCGCCCATACAAAAACTCGAGTGTGATATCAAGCTTATCCGTCACCGGCGTATACTCCACCTCAAACACCTTCCAAATCCCCCACCCACCCGCATCACCAGCATCCAGCGTCCTCTTCGGTTCGCCATTAAACTGGATCCCGATGAACCCCGCCGCCTGATTATCAAAATACGACCAGAACCTCAACTTGCACGGCACACCCGGCTGCACGGAAAACACAGGCGTCGAAAGCCGCGCGCTGACGACCGGGTCCTGCGAGTTCCGATCATACAGCAGTCGGGACTCGAACGAATGCGTTCCCGTGTGGGATGCTGCCGAGGTGACGCCGACGCGGGCGTTTTGGTCTAGGTTCTGGACGATCCAGGGGCTGATGCCGCATTCGAAGTCGCCGTTGGTCAGGAGGTTTGTGCCGGAGGGGCTGCCGCACGGGGGCGTCGGGGAGGGAGTGCAGGTAGGGCCGCAAGCGCAGGCGGAGATGTAGCGGGATGCGGAGGTGCCGCAGGCGGAGGTTGCGCGGGCGGGGAAGTTTGTTGCGGTTGTGCCGCCTGCTGTGAGGGTTGCGCAGAAGGCGGAGGCGGAGGAGACTGCGGACGGGGAGAGGCATGGGAAGAGGGCGCGGTAGCAGCTTCATGGCGTTAGTCATCGTGACGGATGAGTGGAGGTTTGGAGGAGTACTTGTCTGCGTTGCATCTTGCGAGGGTAGTGGTCGCTGTGGTCTCGATGGCGAGCATTCCGACGAAGATCGAGACTGTAGTTGAGACAAACATCATGATTGACGAGATGAGAAGGTTGAACGAGTTGAATCAGATTGGATGAAAGACTTGTAGAGACTTTGTTCTAATCCTTCATCCTCCATCTCATAGCACGACTTTATAATTTTCTAGGATACTATGAAGACTTCCCACGCTCTACTGATATAAGTCATCATCTGTGTAAGTGGCTTGCCATGAAGTAAGATTTTCTAAAAATCTCTCCGAACACGAGTTCAGCTCAACACAAGATCACACCAAATGGCACACCATGCCGGATGGCTGCATCTCAGCCGTTGCTAGTCGACGAATGGGAGTTGTGCATGTTTCTGCCAACTTTCAGATAGCTATGGGATCATTGGCTCGGGTGAGTCGAGTCTCGAAGACTGAGACAACTTGACATATAAGCCGTTCAAAACCTGGAGTCGAAGGCGTGGAGCGCAGGGATAACTTCGTATGACGGAGTTTGTTGTCAGTTGCCAAAGGACCTCGCTTCCGCGTAGGTTGAAAATATGTCTCAAGTCAGGGGAAACAGAAGGAATATGTCTTGAAACTCGCGTGAATAATTACAAGATGCTCGCGCCGAGAAGAAGGACGTCCATAGAAGGTTCTCGCAGAAGTCGTCCCGAAGGCAATTGACGATAAAGCCTTCTGTTGGCGACAGGATGTCGGAGTTGGAGATGAACATCAGTACTTTTGCTGAAAGTGTCGGGCAGGATACATTTGAAGGGTTCTCGGAAACGACGACTTTGAGGTGTAACGACAGACTTACTCCACCAAGTCGGTGTCAATAGGTGTTCAACACAGGGAAGAAGCTCACAGAGGCCAACTGCTGTTAGGGTCTAGAAGATGAATTACTGAAATCTGCCCTTCCCTCGAGGTGTACTACCAGCGCTCTATATATGCCTGAGCTGCTCCTTTGTTGCTTGGTCCCCCTCCTCATGCCCCTTAAGCTATCCCTTAACCGACGAGGCCTGACCGGCGAGGCCTGACCGTCGGCCATAAGCGATGTTGCCTCATGGCTCCAATTCAGACTCTGTGGAGGCACAGAGCATATACTCCGACGTCAAATGTGCAAACGCTATCGACCCAGCCTTAAGGTGTTGAAAGATCGATACATGCGTTCCTCCTGCAAAGGAGTAAACTCCGAAAGACTGCTGACATTAGCCTCGAAACCTCAGCACTCCGAGTGAGCCATCCTTACCATGCATGCTTCGTGTAATCCATATAATTATGAATGGGATCCACTCCAGGCTTCTCAGGACAAGAATCCTGACTTGCCGGACACCCAACAGTAGCAACCTTGGTCGCCGGCGTATCATCAATCAAATCACCTTCTCCTTCACAATCAAACCCCTCAAACACATGAAAAAGCCCAAACCAGTGCCCTACCTCATGCGTCGCCGTCTTGCCCAAGTTATCCTCCGGGTCCCACGGCACCCCCGGCCCGCCGGGCATCGTGCCGACACTGACGTGGCAGCCGTCGAAGGTATACCACGATGTGCCATTAATGCCCGTGTTCCAGGGGTCCTCAACGGGGAAGCTGCAGATTCCCGTCGCGGAGTTGGGGTTGGTCATCATGCCTGTCTCGAAGTAGATGTTGAGGTCGTCATAGGCGCCTCGACGGAGTGTCTCTGCTTTCTCCTTGATGCGGGCTTGTGTTGTCCAGGCGTCGTTGACTGTGTGGGTGATTTCTTTGACGAGGAACTGGATATTGTGAGGGGCGAAGGTGTGGTTGAGAACTCTCATCTGTTTTATCCAAGATCAATCTCTGGACTTTATTGCCTTGTAGGGGGTTTGTATCTACGGCGCACCTGATCGCTGATCATCGCATCGGTAACAAACCCTCTACGAGCCTCGTCTTCGACAACGTGCAGATACGTCGGAACGAGCAGACCCTCTGCGCGCTTGTGGATGAATGAAGCTGATAGCCCTTCTGCACGCTGGGCTGCGCGAAGAGCTACGGCAGCTTGATAGGCTTCGGGCCCTGGCTGCTCTGAACCGCACTTCTCCTGAGCTAGCACTAGTGATGCTGTGCCCAAGCCGGCATAGCATGTCAGCAAGGACTTCAATCTCATGGCGGCAGCAATAGTTGCGCGTTTCAACAGATCGCTCGTTCTCCGAGATGTCGCAGACACTGAAGACAGCGGGCTGCGGGTTTAAATGTTCATCTTCTGCGAGACTTGAAGAGGAAGGTGTCTGTCGTAATGGAGTTGGTGATGCTCACCAAGCCAAGCATCGGCAGGCTTAGGCCTTCCTAGAAAGGCCATCGGCCCCTGCCCAGAATACGGGTTGATGCGACGCTGCAGGGGCTGCCGCCAAGTCCATGGCCGATGTTCCGAGTGATACGGATAACGTAATTGAGGTTAAGTTGCTCGCAACGATGGGCCGACTTGGTGAACACAGGTAAGCTAACCTATGGGGGTGGGAGGGTATTAGCTAACCACCCCACATATTTTTAACTTTTCGTCCGTACACCATAAGTTAAGTTACGGGCTATATACTAGAATTAAAATTTTTAAACTTCTCCTCTTATATATCTCGAATAGAAATTATAACTATACTAAAATAGTTCTAAATCGGTTTAGGACTAATTTAGAACTTATTTAAAATAGCTTTAATAAATTCGCTAAATAATTCGGATATTTTCCCCGAACTTAAATTATTAATACCCCTTTTTAACCCTTATTACTTTAATTAATTTATTTATATATTCTGCCTTTGCTGGCTGCTCGGGCGGTTCTCGGTATCATTTACACAGTATTAATACACGGTATCAGTGGATACTCACACTGTCTCGCTAGACTATTTTTTAGATTTTCCAACTTTTCAACTTTCCCTCCTGCAAAGTTCACAACCACGGATCATTGATAAAGCGTGTTTATATTTTAACTAAACTTTACCTTATTAGAACTATACTTAAGTTATA
Organism: Colletotrichum cuscutae; assembly: GCA_030869315.1. NCBI lineage: Eukaryota > Fungi > Ascomycota > Sordariomycetes > Glomerellales > Glomerellaceae > Colletotrichum > Colletotrichum cuscutae. The sequence goes on from MPDP01000005.1 coordinate 248,031, forward strand.
AAAAATATAGCTAAGGATATTACCTCTATACGTAAACGTGTTTATAAAATATTATTAAAAAAAAGGGTAATTATATAAGTTTTCTAAATCGATTCCGAACTAGTTTAGAAACAGTCCTTATTAATTATATTTATAAGTAAGTAAAGGCATAGCTTAAATAATTCGAAATAAGTACTTCTTATACCCTATTTTGTAAAAGTTATAGTATAGAAGTTATTAATAACTAATATAGCGTATATATAGTATTCCGAACCAATTCGTAACTCGTTTAGAACTAATTCTAAATCCTTTTAGTATATTCTTAGTATATTTATTTATTTATATATTTTACTTTTACTAGCTACTCCGGCAGTTCTCGGTATTATCTATATAGTATTAATATACGGTATTAATAAATATTTATACTATCTCGCTAGACTATTTCTTTTAAATTTTTTAACTTTTTAACTTTCCCTCTTATAAAGTTTATATAGTAGTTTTTTTCCGGCTTTATAAGTATAAAAGATCGACCTTAATAAGATTACGCTTTTAAAAGAAATTATATAATATAGTATACTTTTTAACTATATAATACGCATAATATATCCTAAGTACGTACTTAATATAATATAGTAATTTTAATATAAAAACTACTATTTAATTCGGGATAAGTAAACTACCCTACGGCGGCGCCGGTTAGAAAGGTTAATAATAGAGGTCGGCCGTAATAATTAGCCGTAATAGTTAGCTATAATAGTTAAAAGTAGCTTTTTTTAACTATAAAGGTTCTAAACTTTAATAACGACGTAGAGGTTTTTAAAAAAAAGGTTAAAAAGGCTAATATCTAGCTACTTTTTAGAGCTTATAAAGATTCTTTTTATCTTTATTATTTTTAATATTACTTAAGGCTACTCTCTATTAAAACTAAATAAGTTTACTAAATAAGCTTATTAAATAAACTTATTAAACACACTTATTAATATATAAACTACTACCTCGTTAAGAACTTAAAAATACCCTTTAATAGGTCCCCCTCTCTAGGGCTCGATAGATTCTTAGGCCCCCTCGACGCCCTAGTTATTATAACTAATATAAGTATACTTAAAAAATAGTATAGTACTTTTTAATAATATAAAATCTAGCTAAGTAATAGTACGAATATTATAAATAACTGGGCTAATACGGACGTTAAGATTTAATATATTAATACTAATTTAGAAATTATACTTTATAAAACTAAAAATCCCTTTAATATAAGCTATATTATAAATATAAAAGAATATATAAGGGGTCCCCTAACCCTTAATAAAAAGGAGTATATAATATAAGATTTAGCTATTTATATAGGCTAGTATTAGGAGGTTTTATATACGTTAGAGTAAGTATAGCTCGCCCTCTAGACGGGCAATAAAAAGTCGGGAGCTATTAATAAAAAGGAGATAACGGTCGAGTTAGTTAATTTTAATTAGTAATTAGGTATAGAGCGTAATATACTTAGTTTTCCTTAATATATAATATACAGTACGGCCCCGGCGGATTGCTCTATCGGGGGGCTTATAAAATTTAGAACTACGGATTATTAATAATAATATTAAGCGCTCGACGCTATTACTTTATAAGCCCGTATACCTAGCTAAGTTAGTTACCTTTTTGAGTAATAGTAGTTTATAATAGTAGTATCGGAGATATCCTCATTACTATTATTAAGAATAATATCGACCTATACTTTTAACTTTAACTCGTATATATATATATTCGTTACTTTATTTCCTTTATCAAAGTCGAAAAACGCTTCCCTCGCTATCTATCGCTATTAAATGGTTTATTTTAAATATATACTATTAAAATACCGAGACGCCTAGTTATTATCGACCCCTAGGGCTTCTTTAATAGCTAGAAGTTCGATCCTATAAGTATTATACTAAGGGACCCCGAGCTATAAAGAGACTACTTTAATAAATACTATATCTATAATATTAAGTTATAAAAAATAGATAGATATATTATAATAAGTATTGCCCTTATTCGCGCCCTTTTAATATAATAAAATATAAATAAGCCTAGACTTAATAATATAATTAGGAGCTTAGAAAGAGCGTAGGCAAGCGTATTAAATAAGAATATTAGGGAGAGGTTATTATTAAATAAAATAAAGGGAAAAAGTAAGGGGTAGTATTTAGTTATTAAGAAGGCGATTAATATATTATAGCGGCGGGGTTATTAGTATTTTAAGTTTAGTTAGTATTAATAGTTAGTAATAGCTACGGCCAGTTATAGTTAGTTATAAAGTTTTATTAAAGTACGTAATAAAAATACTTAATATTAACCCTAATAGACTAGCTTACCTATAAAGGCAAAGATGGCCCTTAATAAGGCGGACCGGACCCCAAAGGGATTCTTAGTACTATATTACTTACTATATAGTATATTTATAGGAATCTATATAATAATAACAAAAACTATTATATTAAATTTCCTCTTATTAAATGCTAAGCCTATTTACCTTTAATACGCTCTATATTAGAGGGAGAAGAGGTTAATATAATAAAGAGAGATGAGTATTACTTTTTATAAATAATAGGCAGAAATTATAACATTATAATAAGCTATTCCCGAATCTATTCTAAATATGTTCCGAAGTAATTCTAATACTATTTAGATATAAATCATATTATTTTAGAAGAAATTATCTAAATTTTATATTTAGTAAAATAGAACTATTAAGTACTAGTTAATATTACTATAAGATTAGTAATTATTTTAATTTCTTATAATACTTATAAGCACCCCCCTCTACCGCCTACCTAAATAGCTAAGAGTATTTATTTAGAACTTTAGAATATTATTAAAAGGATTAGTTAACTAAGAAGCGGATTAAGTAAAAGAAGCGTTTTAAATATATTTAGAACTAGTTCTAAACTATTTTTAAATATATTTTTATAATTAAAAGAGCTTATTAAGCTCAATAATAAATTCTATAGTAGGACTATTATAGAAATTTGCGGTACTCTTAGTAATACTAATTAGCTTATAAATATTATACGAATATAAGAAGTACTTTGTTTTCTAACTAAGTTATCTCGCTTAGCTATATAAAACGAGTATTAATATATATAAGCCCGTTATTATATTAATATAAGTAATTTATCCCCCTAACGGAGCAATCCGCCGGGGCCGTACCGTGTATTATGTATTAAGGAAAACTAGGTATAATGCGCTCTATACCTAACTACTAACTAAAATAGCTCCCGACCTTCCGCCGCTTCTAGCTATTTAGAGAGCGAGCTATACCTACTCTAACGTATATAAAACCTCTTAGTATTAGCCTATGTAATAGTTTTTTTTCCGGCTTTATAAGCGTAAAAGATCGACCTTAACGGGATTACGCTTTTAAAGGAAATTATATAATATAAAATACTTTTTAACTATATAATACGCGCAATATACCCTAAGTACGCGCTTAACGTAATATAATAATTTCGATATAAAAACCGCTATATAATTTAAGATAAGTAAGCTACCCTCTTCGCTTACGTAATAGCGCTGGCCGGAAAGGTTAACGGTAGAGGTTGGCCGTAAAGATTAAAAATAGCCCTTAACTATAGAGGTTCTAAACTTTAATAGTAACGTAGAGGTCTCTAGAGAAAGGGCTAAAAGGGCTAATATTTAATAAAGCTCGTAAAGATTCTTTTTATTCTTATTATTTTAAATATTACTTAAAGCTCTATTTAAACTAAATAAATTTACTAAATAAACTTATTAAACGAACTTATTAAACGAACTTATTAATATATAAACTACTGTTCTAAAAATGCCCCTCGATAGGTCCCCCCCTCTAGGGCTCGATAGATTCTTAGGCCCCTTCGACGCCCTAGCTATCGTAATTAATATAGGTATATTTAAAGAGTAATATATTACTTTTTAATAATATAAAATCTAGCTAAGTAATAGTACGAATACTATAAATAGCTAGGCTAGTACGGATATTAAGATTTAATATATCGATATTAGTTTAAAAATTATACTTTATAGAACTAAAAGTCCTTTTAATATAAGCTATATTATAAATATAAGGGAATATATAAGGGGCCCCCTAACCCTTAATAAAAAAGAGTATATAATACGGGATCTAGCTATTTATACGGGCTAGTATTAGTTAGTATTAGCTTATATAAATAGCTAAATTTTATATTATATACTCCTTTTTATTAAAGATTAAGGGACCCCTTATATATTCCCTTATATTTATAATATAGCCTATATTAAAAGGACTTATAGTTTTATAAAGTATAATTTCTAAGTTAGCGTTAATATACCGGATCTTAATATCCGTACTAGCCTAGTTATTTATAGTATTCGTACTATTACTTAGCTAGATTCTATATTATTAAAAAATATTATACTACTCCTAGGGCGTATTTACGTTAATTATAATAATTATAGCGTTAAGCTAGCCGAAGAGGGCGCCTAGCCCGAGAGGGGTAGGCTTATTAACGGGCATCTTTAGCTTATTAATTACTAACTATATACTAGGAGAGTAGGTTCTTATCGAAGTAGTAGTTTATATATTAATAAGTTTATTTAATAAGTTTATTTGATAAGTTTATTTAATAAGTTTATTTAGTAAATTTATTTAATTTAAATAGAGAGTAGCTTTGGGTAATATTAAGAGCGATAAGGATAAAAGGAATCTTTATAAGCTCTAGTATGAGTAATAAATATTAGCCTATTTAGCCCTTTTTCTAAAAACCTCTCCGTTACTATTAAAGTTTAGAACCTCTATAGTTAAAAAAGGCCGTCTCTAACTATTATAGCCAATTATTATAGCTAATTATTATAGCTAACCTCTACTATTAACCTTTTTAGTTAGCGCTATTACTAAAGAGGGTAGCTTACCTATCCCGAATTAAATAGCAGTTTTTGTATCGAAATTACTATATTATGTTAAGCACGTACTTAGGATATATTGTGCGTATTATATAGTTAAAAAGTATATTATATTATATAATTTCCCTTAAAAGCGTAATCCCGTTAAGGTCGATCCTTTGCGCTTATAAAGCTAGAAGAAAATCACTACATAAGTAATTTATAAAACGTTAGGAACTAATTCCGAATTAATACTAAATCTATTTTAACTTCTTTTTAATATATTTAATATTTTAATAATAATAGCTATAATTATATCTATATTACTTTTTATCTAGAGTAAGCTAAACTTTAGAAAAAGAATGCTTTCTTAACTTTTTAATTAAATACGAATTATAAGTATATTAAGGGTTATGATAAAGTTAAGGTTATTTAAAGCTAGTATAACGAAGTTTTTTAAAAAGGTTCCGAAGCGATTCCGAATCTATTCCGAAGTATTTCTTAATTATTTACTAACTTTTTAAATAGCTATTTTACTTCTTTAAGTCTTTATAAATATAAAAAGTACTAAGATATACTAAAGGATATACTAACTCGTTTTTTAAATTCTAAAAGAGCGTTTTGGGTATATTATCTAATAAAAACATCTTTCCGAACATAACTAGGGGTTATTAAGTATTACTATTAACTAAGATTATAAGAACCTAATTAATAAGTTTATATAGTGGTTTCTTTCCGGCTTTATAAGTACAAAAGATCGACCTTAACGGGATTACGCTTTTAAGGGAAATTATCCGATATAATATACTTTTTAATTATATAATATACGTAATATATCCTAAGTACGTACTTAACGTAATATAGTAATTTTAATACGAAAACCGCTATTTAATTCGGGATAAGTAAGCTGCCCTCTTTATTACGTAGCGGCGCTAGTTAAAAAAGTTAATAATAGAGGTCGGCTATAATAGTTAGCTATAATAGTCGGCCGTAATAGTTAAAAGCGGCCCTTAATTATAAAGGTTCTAAACTTTAATAATAACGTAGAGGTTTTTAAAAAAAGGGCTAAAAGGGCTAATATTTACCTAGTTTTTAGAGCTAGTAAAGATTCTTTCTATCCTTATTACTTCTAATATTACCTAAAACTATTCTATTTAAACTAAATAAATTTACTAAATAAGCTTATTAAATAAATTTATTAAACGTACTTATTAATATATAAACTACTACTTAGATAATTAGTTATATAACTAATTAAGAGATTAGCTAGTTAAAATACTACCTCGTTAAGAACTTATTTTTTTTAGTATATAGTTAGTAATTAGCGGGCTAAGACTTTTTAAAAATACCCCTCGATAGGTCCCCCCCTCTAGGGCTTAATAAATTCTTAGGCCCCCTCGACGCCCTAGCTATCGTAACTAACATAAGTACGCTTAAGGAGTAGCGTAGTACTTTTTAATAATATAAAATCTAACTAAATAATAATATAAATACTATAAATAGTTAAGTTAATACGGACGTTAAGATTTAGTATATTAATATTAGTTTAGAAATTATATTTTATAGAGCTAAAAATCTCTATAATATAAGCTATATTATAAATATAAGGGAATATATTAGGGGTCCCCTGACTCTTAATAAGAAAGAGTATATAATATAGGATCTAGCTACTTACGCGGGCTAGTATTAAAAGGTTTTATATATATTAAAATAGGTATAACTCGCTCTCTAAATAGGTAATAAAAGGTCGGGAGCTATGAATAAAAGGGAAATAACGGTCGAATTAGTTAATTTTAATTAGTAATTAAGTATAAAGCGTAATATACCTAGTTTTCCCTAATACGTAATACACGGTATAGCCCCAGCGGATTACTCTATCAGAGAGATTAATAAGTTTATAAAATCCTTTTATATAAAGTTTAGAATTGTTTTAAAACTAATTTAAAAAAGGTTCGGTTAATATTTATTTATTAATTACGATCTATAGTATCGCCCTTAGGAATAGTAAGTTAAAAAATATGTTCGATTTTATTTAGTCTACTTCCATCGTAGTATTAAAAAACACGTTCTAAAAGATCGCTCCCTAAACTCGAAATAAAATTAAATAAGAAGTATTTTACTTTATTAATTAAAGGAGGACTACCTTCTATTATATAGTTAATTACGAAGTAAAGTAATCCGGAATCTATTTTAAAAGGGTTTATAACTAATTTAAAATTAATTCTAAGTAATCTATCGATTTTAACTCAGGCTTAATATAAATCCTAGAGGAATATTATAACTAGACTTGACTAGAACTATTTATAAATACCTCTTAAGGATTAAAATAAGTTTTGTATTTATATTAATATTATAAAAGCCCTCTATTAAGCTTCGTATATATAGAGTAATCGTTTCGTCCCGTTATTAATTTATATGTAAAAGTAAGTCTAAATCCTATCTAAACTAATTTAGAACTAATTACTCTATTTAGATCTAGGGAATATAATAAATATCTTCTTAAGTAAAGTACCCTTTTTTTAGAATTAGGTATTCGCCTTATTTAGTAAGATATATTTATTATTAAAAAATATTATACTTTAGTTAGTTATTTAAATATAAACCCCTTAGAACTATTTATAACTTAATTTATAACTAATTCTTAACTAGTTTAGGAGCAAAACGTTAGCGTTATTTAGAATAATAAGAAATAGCTCTATATAAATAATATAAAGGGGCTAGTTAGTAATTTATTAAATTATTACTTCGTAATTCTTTAAGCCTAGTACTTTTTATAAATTCACGTAGCTAGTCGAGGTCTAAGAATCGGTTATAGTTATAATAAAGGGTATAAAATCTATCTCTAAGCCTTTTAGAACTTTTTTAAAATAGATTACGAGCTCTTTCCTAAGTAACTTCTTTTAGTACTATTTATTAAGATTTACGTCATATATTTACTATAAATTTACAAAGCGAGGTTCTTTAAAATTAAAATAAGGATATTATTAAGCGGTATGCTTTATTAGATATTTAAAAAAAGGGAGCTATATTTAAAAATAAGCTAATTAGAGCTTAAGGAAAGGAGATTACGGTTATAAAAACTATAAGAAAAACTTTTAAAATAGTTCAGAATTAATTCCGAATTACTTTAGACCCTATTCCTTCTTATTTTATAATAATTCTTAATAATAAAATAATATAAAGATTAGAATTTAAATATATAATATAAAATATTAAATATATATATTTTTAGTATTGTTATAATTATTTAATAATATAATATGGTTATTTTATAACTATATATATTTAAATAATTAACTTTATATAAAATAAGAAACCCTTTAGGGTCCGGTCCGCCTTATTAGTAGCTATCTTCGCCTTTCTAAGCAAGCTAGTCTATTAAAGTTAATATCGAGTATCTTTATTACGTACTTTAACAAAACTTTATAACTAACTATAGCCGGCCGTAGCCGTTATTAAATACTAATAATCTTATTATAATATATTAATCGCCCTCTAAATAGCCGAAAACTACCCCCTATTTTCTACTTTTTTAATAGTACTAGATTTTCTTTTTAATCCTTTTTAATTTACTTCTACGTAGTAATTCTAAAGTATTAAGAATACTCGGGAGTTAGTTAAGTATTTCGAGGTTACTATATTATATAAAATGGGCGCTTATTAAAATAATAACTATATTAATATATATCTTTTTAATCTTTAAGTTAATAATATTTAATCTATATTCCTTAAGACGATCGTACTATAGTTCGGGGTCCTTTAGTATAATACTTATAAAATCGAACTTCTAGTCCTTAAGGTATTTTTATAGATCGACGAGTTAGCGTCTCGGTATTTAAATAGTATATATTTAAGAGTAAGTAAACGATTTAATAATAATAATAATAGGGTAATAGTAATAAACGGCGAGGGAAGTAGCGTTTTTCGACTTTAATAAAAGAAACGAAGTAACGAATATATATATATATATATATACGAGTTAAAGTTAAAAGTATAATAAATATTAAGTTAGTACTATTCTTAATAATAACGACGAGGGTATCTCCGATATTATACTATTATAAGCTACTATTACTTAAAAAAGTAGCTAACTTAGCTAAGTACGCGGGCTTATAAAATAGTAGCGTTAAGTACTTAATATCGCTATTAATAATCCGTAGTTATAAACTTTATAAGAGGGAAAGTTAAAAAAGTAGAAAATTTTAAAAAAAAATAGTTTATTAAAATAGTAGGAGTATTTATTAATACTATATATTAATATTATATAAATAATACTAAGAACTGCCCGAGTAGTTAGTAAAAGCGGGATAAAAAAATAATAAAATAAAAAAAGGTAAGTATTTTATATTTAATTTAAATTATTAAAAAAGAACTTTATATATTAAATATATTACTTATAATACTTTTAATTTATTTATTTATATATTTTACTTTTACTAGTTACTCGGGCGGTTCTTAGTACTATTTATATAATATTAATATACAGTATTAGTAAATACTTATACTATTTCGCTAAACTATTTTTTTAAATTTTCTAACTTTTTAACTTTCCCTCTTATAAAGTTTATAACTACGGATTATTAATAATAATATTAAGTACCCGACGCTACTACTTTATAAGCCCGTGTACTTAGCTAAGTTAGCTACTTTTTTAAGTAATAGTAGCTTATAATAGTATAGTATCGGAGATACCCTCGTTATAATTATTAAGAATAATACTAACCTTATTAATATATACTTTTAACTTTAACTTATATATATATATATTCGTTATTTCGTTATTTTTATTAAAATTAAAAACGCTTTTCTTATTATTTATTACTATTATACTATTACTATTACTATTACTATCTAACTATCTACCTTAAGCACACTTTATTAAAATACTAAGACGCTATTAATAGCTCGTTAACCCTTAGGGCTTCTTTAATAACTAGAAGTTCGATTCTATAAGTATTATACTAAAGGACCCTAAGTTATAAAGAGACTACTTTAATAAATATTATATTTATAATATTAACTTATAAAAAATAGATAGATATATTATAATAAGCGTTGCCCTTATTAGTACCCTTTTAATATAATAAAGTAGTATAAATAAACCTAGACTTAATAATATAATTAAGAGCTTAAAAAGAGCATAGGTAAGTATATTAAATAGGAATATTAATAAAGAGAGGTTATAATTAAATAAGATAAGGGGAGAAAGTAAGAAGTAGTATTTAGCTATTAAAAAAGTAATTAATATACTACGGTAGCGGGGTTATTAGTATTTTAAGTTTAGTTAGTATTAATAATTAATAATAGCTACGGCCGGCTATAGTTAGTTATAAAGTTTTATTAAAGTACGTAATAAAAACACTCGATATTAATTTTAATAAACGAGCTTACCCGTAAAAGCGAAAATAGCCCCTAATAAGGCGGACCGGACCCTAAAGGGACTTTTAATTTATATACGTAATAAAACTAATTAAAATATAATATAATATAATAAAGTTATTATTTAAGTTATTTTTTTAGTTCTTAAATAATTAGATATTATTTAACTATATATTAGATTTAATACTTAAAACACGTATTATAATTTAAATATATTTTAATATTATTATTAAGAACTCTTTATTTTTAATATAATAAAATAATTAAGAACTATATATTACTATATTTTAATTTTTATTATGTTTAATTAGTTATAGTATTAAGTATTACTTAATACTATTAAATATTATTCATATAGAATATACTTTATTTATAATATATTATAGACTTTTATATATACTATATATTATACTAAATAATAGTATTTAATAATAATATATATAATAGTATATATCCCCCCGACAGAGCAATCCGCCGGGGCCGTACTGTATATTACGTATTAAGAAAAACTAAGTATATTACGCTCTATACCTAACTACTAATTAAAACTCCTAACCTTTTGCCGCCCGTTTAGAGGGCGAGCTATACCTACTCTAACGTATATAAGACCTCTTAGTACTAGCCCGCGTAAATAGCTAGATCCTATATTATATATTCTTTTTTATTAAAAGTTAAGGGACCCCTTATATATTCCTTTATATTTATAATATAACCTATATTAAAGAAATTTCTAGCTCTATAAAGTATAATTTCTAAACTAGTATTAATATATTAGATCTTAATATCCGTATTAGCCTAGCTATTTATAATATTTATACTATTACTTAACTAGATTCCGTATTATTAAAAAGTATTATGCTACTCCTTAGGCGTGCTTACGTTAGTTACGATAGCTAGGGCGTCGAGGGGGCCTAATCTATTGAGCCCTAGAGGGGGGGACTTATCGAGAGGTATCTTTAGTAAAGTAGTAATTTATATATTAATAAGTTTATTTAATAAGTTTGTTTAATAAGTTTATTTAATAGGTTTATTTAGTAAATTTGTTTAGTTTAAATAGAGAGTAGTTTTAAGTAATATTAAAAATAATAAGGATAAAAAAAAATTTTACGAGCTCTAAGTAGCTAGATATTAGCCTTTTTAGCCCTTTTTTTTAGAAACCTTTATGTTATTATTAAAGTTTAGAACCTCTACAGTTAAGGGCCGCTTCTAACTTTTACGGCCGACTTTTATTATTAACCTTTTTAACTAGCGTTACCGTAAGGTAGCTTACTTATCCCGAATTATATAGCGGTTTTTATATTAACATTACTATATTATATTAAGCGCGTACTTAGGGTATATTATGCGTATTATATAATTAAAAAGTATACCGTATTATATAATTTTTTTTAAAAACGTAATCCCGTTAAGGTCGATTTTTTATACCTATAAAGCCAGAAAAAAACTACTATATAATAGTATATATAATAAAATAAAATATATTATATAGATAATAAAATAAAATATATATAGTGGTTTTTTTTTTGTTTTATAAGTACAAAAGATCGACCTTAACGGGATTACGCTTTTAAGGGAAATTATATAATATAGTATACTTTTTAATTATATAATATACGTAATATATCCTAAGTACGCGCTTAACGTAATATAGTAATTTTAATATAAAAACCGCTATTTAATTCGGGATAGGCAAGCTACCCTACAGCGGCGCTAGTTAGAAAAGTTAATAGTAGAGATCGGCTATAATAGTTAGCTATAATAATTAGCTATAATAATTAGCTATAATAATCGGCCGTAATAGTCGGGAGTAGCCTTCCTTAACTATAGAAGTTCTAAACTTTAATAACAATATAAAGGTTTTTAAAAAAAGGGCTAAATAGGCTAATATTTACTACTCAGAGCTCGTAAAGATTTTTTTATGTTTATCGCTTTTAATATTGCCTAAAGATACTCTCTATTTAAACTAAATAAATCTACTAAACAAATTTACTAAATAAACTTACTAAATAAACCTACTAAACAAACCTATTAATACACAAACTACTACTCTAAAAATACTTATTAATAAGTTTACCCCTCTTAGGCTAGGCGCCCTCTTTAGCTAGCTCGACGCTATAGCTATCGTAGCTAACGTAAGTACGCTTAGAAAATAGTAAAGTACTTTTTAATAGTATAAAATTTAGTTAGGTAATATTATAAGTACTATAAATAGCCGGGCTAGTACGGATATTAAGATCTAGTATATTAATACTAGCTTAGTTATAATAATTATAATAAGTAAGCTAGAAGTACGTAAAATTAAGGTAATAAATAAGTACTTTAAATAGCTCTTATAAGGCCCCCTAAGTAATAATAATACCTATATAAAAAAAGAGATAATAGTAGACCTAGCTACTTATATAGGCTAGTACTAAGAGGTCCTATATACGTTAGAGTAAATAAAGCTCGCCCTATAAATAGCTAGAACTTAAGAGGACTACGGTAAAAGGTTAGGAACTATTAATAAAAGGGAGATAATAGTCGAGTCGGTTAATTACTATTTTAGTTAGTAGTTAGGTATAGAGCGCAATATACCTAGTTTTTCTTAATACGTAATATATAGTACGGCCCTGGCGGATTGCTCTATTAGAGAGAAAGTAAAATATATAATATATATATTAGAATAGAATATATAATAGAATATAAATAATAATTAAAATTATTATTACTAAATATAATAAATGAAGAAAACGTTTATTATATTTAAATATATTTATGATTTTAAATAATATTTAAAATAAATAGTATATAATAACTAATATAAAATAAATAATAATTAAGATAAATAATATGACAATAATACTATGATACTAATAGTATAATTATTTTAATATTAAATATATTTAAATATAATAATTATAACTTTAACTATATTATGTTTAGTAATATTATCTTGAAGAATAAAGATAATAATAATAATGTAAAATAAATAAATATATATATAATAATAATATAACTATAAATAATACTAATCATTAAAGATACTAATGTTATATTTAACTATATTATACTTAATAATCTTAATTTAAAGTAAAATAATAATAATAATAATAATAATAATAATAATAATAATAATAATAATAATAATAATAATAATATAGAATAGTTAATACATCTTATTATAATAATAATATAAATATATATATAAATATTGATATTTTATTAAGGTTAGTTTTATAGTATTACTTATATTTTAATTAAGATAAAATAAAAAGTAAAATAATATTAGTTATATATTAAAACTTTTATCTCGTAATATATTAATAAAATATAGAAGTAGTTTTGACTCCGTTCTATATTAGTTCTGAATTAATACTAAGAAACTACTTATAATAGATATTTTTCATAAAGACGAAAGTATAAACTACTGAACTAATTCCGAATTACTTCTAAAATAATTCCGAACTAGCCCTAAATTACTTTTTATTATCCTTATTATCCTTATTATTTTTATTATCCTTGTTATTTTTTTAAACTCCTTAAACGTATTATTTTTATTCTCCAGAGTCTTATTAAAATTAATTATAATAGGATTCTCTTTAGTAAAAATATTTTTAAAAAAAGAAGTAAGAACCTCCTCTTTTTTTACCTCTTTTTTAACTTAAGAAAACTTTTACTAAAGCTAATAAAAACTATTAGCCTTAGAGGGGGGGTAGGCTAAATAGTTTAAAATTAGTTTAAAATTAGTTCTAAACTAGTTCTAAAATAACTTATACTTTTTTTAAGAACTATAAGAGGTATATTTAAACTTAGTATTTATACTAATAATATAACGTATAGTAACTATATTAAACTAGTTAAAAATAAGAATTAGTTTAGAATAGGTTAAGAATTATTTTAGAATTACTTATAACTTCTTTACCTCCCTTATTATGTATAAGGACCTTTAAAAACGGAGTAGAAAATCTAGCTTTTTTTTTTAAAAAAAAAAGAGTAGAGAGGGGGCCGCGGACCTTATGGTTCTTACGGACTTTTTATAGCTTATTATAAAAAGCTAAATAAATAATTAGTTAACTAATTCTAAACTAATCCTTAACTAGTTTTAAAGTAGTTTTAAACTATTTATTAAAAACCTTATTATTTATATTAACCGAGTTAGTACTTATTTTATAGCTTTTAATACGTATTAAGATATTATTAACTTAATACTTATAAATATATATACGTAAGTTACTCTTAGAAATAAATTAAGTTTTTTAAAAATCTAAAATTAGTTTAAAATTAGTTCGGAATTACTTAAGAATTACTTATAATTATATAAATAACCTTCTTATTATTAACTAAGAATCTATAATATACCTTATTAAGTATAAGCTTAATGTTATTATTTTAGATAATTCCGAATTAGTTCTAAACTAGTTCTAAACTAGTTCTTAATTACTTATTTTATTATACTTAAAAAGAAATAGGTTCTTATAGTAAATAAGATTACCCTTAGGGCTAAGAATGCCCCTATAATAATCTAAATACGCTTTTTATTTAGAATTAGTTCGAAAATAGTTCTAAAGTAGTTTTAAAATAATTCTAAAAAGTATAATTTATTAAATACTTATAAGAGGCTATAATAAATAGAATTAATTCGGAACTATTTATCAATTAATTAGGGAGCGAAAAACTTAATTAATAACCTTTTTTATAAAGGGCTTAATATAAATAGGTAATAAGTAAAATATGAAGTTAATAGGGGTATAATAGGGGCTAAATATATAATAAGGTAAGAGGTATATAATTAATAATATAGGTTATAATTAGTAAAAATAGTCTATACTTAGCTACGGATTTATTAACTAATTAAAAATTCGCTTAGCTAGACCTAGTTTTCCTTTACGGGCTAATTAAAAGAGCGCTCAGGTCACGTCCTTTTTCCGTAATTAGGTCAGGTAATTGGGGGGGCCACAGGTCAGTTTACCTGTGTTCACCCGACTTAAAGAGTTTCGAAGACTCAGCCGGGATCGGCGACGGCGGATAGAAGATGGGGTCCGGCTCCGAGAGGATCTGGGGGCCGGCCGGAAGCTGTAGTGACAACCTGACGCACACGATTTAGAAGGTACGCCCGACTGGGTACAATGGACGGAAATAGATGTAGTACGGCTATTCGCCCTCTGCACGCAGGAGGTCATTATTTGATCCTCGTGGGCATCTGCGACTGTCATGCAGCTTATCTTGTGTTAACTACGGCAATAAACCATGGCACTGAACCATGGCAATGAACCCTGGCATTGGGCCACAAAAGGATCGTTACCTGAGTGGCCACCCGCGCAGGCCCCCCCAACAGGAAAATGCTGACGATTAGTAACGGTCAACTTCATCGGTCCCGTCCACTAGAAAGGGCTTGAAGTGGCTTGAGTTTCATGCCAGTGAGGATAGATACCTACTGGATTTCCGGATTGTGGTTACTAGCCAAGTCTTGAAGACGTGATCACCGGACGCATCCGGATCTTCAGCGATCCGCCCGGAGCTGTTGTCCATGAGCTTACTCAAGCCCCGACTTGCCATGTAATGCCCTTCGAGAGAGGAGAACGACTCAACCATGAATAAAGAAAAGAGTGACCCGAATGTCCGATCGCGATCTAAGGATAGAGAGCCCTGAGAGCCGTTGGTTGTCAAGATCCCTCGCTCGCAGTGTGGCTTTGAGAATCTGCATCAGCTTGCTTGCTTGCTTATGCGCTTGCATAGGGGACGGCGTGCTAAAAGGCCAACATCAGGAGCGCCTTGGCTTCCTAGTCTCGCGGCGGCGGCGCCGCCGGGATCGAGCCAACTCCGAGGGGCTTCATTCCAGGATAGGCAGCCCGCGGAGTTTGACAGCCGACTACCGAGGGAGATGAGAGGGGGCAGTTCGATCTGTGGTGGCTTTCCAACGTCATGATGGCTATACACAGTCAGAAACAAGCAAACTCTTTTGAAGCCATCTCGCAGACGCCATCCCCGATGCAGCGGGGTATGACAGATCAAATGGGAAACGATCTGTAGCACCCTCCGCAGTCACGACAAAGACAGACAAGACGAGATAGAGCCACAGAGTCAAAATCAACAAAAAAGGCTGAGGCAGTTGGTTGCACAAACCGGCCTTGATTGCCTCGCAGGCCTACACCGTTTACGGAAGCGCGGTATGCCGCCGCCGCCGTGATGGCCGGTGGTACCTACGCAGGTGACCGCGTTGCCAAACCTGCGCTAGCTGTGGTAACACAGCGCTTCTGAAGTCGCTGCCGCTGAGGGTACTTGAGATGTCGTACGGGTAGCTTAAGTTGAAGAAAGAGGTGGTGCTGACCGACGCGAGCGCGAGCTGAAGGTCCGGAAAATGTGCATGCCGATCGCTGAAGAAGAACAATCTAGGGATTCTCAACGTGGAGAAGGTAAAGGTTCGAGCTAATTGTTGAAGACCAAAAACACGCGGGCCGCCGCTTATCAGCCCATGCAACTCGAAGCTAAAGCAGCAGTGTGGTGTTACCCCTCAGGTGAAGTGCGTGACCTAGTTCAATAGATGGAGGATATTGGTTAGCTAGACGTAAGGAGAGACATCTTCAAAGGGATAGGAACCAGTGAAGAGGGCGACCGAGAGGTTAAGAGATGGAAGACTTGGGAGAAAAGGGCAAATATGCCGTAGTGGTGAAAATTGCATGACTCTCAAGTGCCAGCAAGTGGGCAAAGTCAGCTTGGTGTGAATCGATAATTCGTGTCTCACTCGTACGATAGCTGCATAATCCTTGCCGAGGCTAATCCCAATTGATCTGATCGACAGCATAGTCCTTACTTGAGAGAGCAAACGCTCTTGCTTGCTGCTTGCTGCTCGTTGTCTGGTCTGCTTGGACCAAGTGATGGGATGGCCGTCGTTGTTGGTACGGAAGGCTGTGTTCCTGTTTGCACGTCCAGAGAATTGGGTGGTGTCCCGGTCGTACAGTCCAGGGGCGAGAACCAATGGCCCGTGTATGCAGCGGAGAGAATGCGAAATGCAAACCCAAGCGTTCGGCACAGACAGGGTTGGAAAAAATACTACTAGTATTTAGTATTAGTCTAGTCTAGTACTAGTAAGTCTAGTATTAGTCCACCCTTTAGAATACTAGATTAGTATTAGTATAGCTAGTACTAGACTAGACTAGTATTAGTATACTAATAGTATACTAATTAGTATAAAATATACTATTTATAGTAATTTTATTACTATTTTTAGAAATTTAAATATTAGTTTTGAT